>QLTV01003900.1:613820-628004 GCA_003457575.1 Thermophis baileyi | reverse complement strand
CCACTGTCCAACTGTCCATAAGTTGCTCATAGCCCAAAGGAAGTCAAGGAAGGAAGGAAGGAAGGAAGGAAGGAAGGAAGGAAGGAAGGAAGGAAGGAAGGAAGGAAGGAAGGAAGGAAGGAAGGAAGGAAATGAAAAGTTTTAATTTCCTCTTTTTCATTTAATTTATAGGCAATTGCAACTATACATAAGAATGAAAGAATATTGTATGATGTAGTGAAAATGAGAACAAATAGTTAACATTAAAAGAAAAATCAGTCATCTTGATGGAAATTTTAAAAAATGGTTTTTGAAAATGAAGAGAGCTAAACAAGAAGCATTTAGCATACTGTATGGAATTTAAAATTACAGTGATTAAAAGATTTGAGATTAAACAAATGAGGGAAGGCTGAAAGGGGTATTTTAGAGATTTATAAAGGAATGATAGTGATAGGTTGAAAAGTGAAATTTCTTATCTCAGGCCTTTAATTTCTTTGGCATAGTATTTCTTACTTCTTTTCTACAATCTGCATAACTCATAAAGGGACAGGATAATAGGAATGTATATATTTATGTATGTAGTAGTGAAAGGTAAGCCACATGCAAGGGATTAATTTCTTCATTGAAATAACAGATGTGTATATGTACATCTGTGTGTAAATAATACGTATCTCAAGTTGCCAGGAAAAAAACAACATTGTATTATGATCCCTTGTAATCATCCCTGAGATTCAAATGGAAGGGCAATCAACTCCCATTTCAAAGTACACAGAAAATATAAACTGAGATAATATGCATTCTGAATTAAATAGGCTAATATTAGCCACTTAGTTTTTCATTGCTTCAGTTCAGTTAATTAGTTATTATGGCATCATTCACAGTATTCATACCACAATTAAATCTTTCATTATTGTGTTTATTAATATTCATTTATTACAACATTCAAAGTATTTTATTCAAAGTGCTTTATCTTGATTGCTTTTCAAATATTCTGTTTTCCTTATGGTGTTTGAGTGGATTCTTGTTTGCCAACAGAGATGCTGAAATTGCATTCTCTTCTTCTAGTCTCTAGTCTTCTCTCACCGGCTCAAGGTTGACTCAGCCTTCCATCCTTCTGAGGTGGGTAAAATGAGGACCCAGATTGTTGGGGGCAATATGCTGACTCTGTAAACCGCTTAGAGAGGGCTGTAAAGCACTATGAAGCGGTATATAAGTCTAAGTGCTATTGCTATTGCTAGTCATTTTAGGTAATGGCACACATTCATATAGCTACAGAGATTTAGTTTCATTCCTGTTACTCTAGACCAGCATCCAACTGGTACTGGATGCCTTAGCTATTAAAATCATCGTCAACAACAACAACAACACCATCATCCCCCAGTGAGGCCCTACCTTGACATGGTTGTGGGGCTTGCATGCTCTGAAGAAGATGAGAGCTATGACAGAGGTTCAATGGACAGGTCTCATCAGACGAGTTAGATGAAAAGTGTTTCTCCCATAAACAATATGGTGAGACATAGCTTACAGAAACCTGTCCCAGATCAGTCATCACTTGAGTAAACAAGGATCATGCTAGGTACTGGGATTCCTGGACATCTGGTTACAGAACTCAGGACTGTTGGCTGAACAACAGGGCCAGCAGCTTCAAGATTACTAGAAGAAAAGTTGCTCACTCATAGCAAACAAACGAAGATTGAAAACAAAGAAATAATGATTTGCTATTACCAATCAAGTCCAATGAGAAGATGATACCTGAATTGAATGCACCAGTTCTAGAAAAAACAACATCAGAATCAGAAGTAACACAACAAGGCTAGTAGTTCAATGTCGGCTATTATACAAAATAAAGTATTCACAGAAGTAGACTTGGAAGAACTGCAAAGATCTACCCAAAGCAAATCCACTCATTCTGCTGTTATTACAAGTTTTTTCATTTCAACTTTTCCTCTTTCTCCTCCTCCTTTATTCAAGCTGCATTCTTCGTATTTATTTGGATTGAACAGATGAAAATAACAAAATACAAAAATCTAGAAATAGGAGTAGATTGTGGCAAAAGAAAGCAATGATAGTGCCAGTAGTAACAAGTGCTTTGGGTGCAATTCCCAAACGTCTGGAGTACCACTTAAACACCATCGGCATTGACACAATCACCATCAGTCAATTGCAAAAAAAAGCAGCTTTATTTGGAACAACTTACATCCTGCGACGATAGCTTTAACACCGTCAAGCAACAGCATCTGCCTATCCCAGTTCCTCGGGGAGGACTTGGATAAAAATGCCAGATCCAATCTAAACATCTGGCTAACTGTGTGACCAACCATAATAATACAATTTCTTGTTCCTGAAGGAAACAACTAATGAGATTTTCTCTGGGTGAACTAAGCACAGGCTAAATCTTTTTAGTGCCAAAGAGCGCTGGGGGAGGGGCTGAACTTTCTTACTCTGCAGCGACTTTGCTGCTGAGTTAGACATCAGGGCATTTCATATATTTTTAAAAAAATGGGCAGGTGTTTACACCTATCCAACTGAAAACACTGAAATCTTGTTTGACAAAGCGGATAGAATGGAAATCTGCTTTTGCAGCCACACTAGCAGCAACAGTCTCATAGTTGGATATCCATTACACACTCAAGCCTGTATTCCCGTTTTCTGCTATGTGACTGTAATCCAGAAATTATCCCATGCCAGTTTTCTTAAACCCTGCTTAAGAAGATGGGAGAGAAACGATGCCATTAAATCCCATTCGGCTTGAGGACCATAAATTCGCTTTCTCTACCTCATAGGAACACGAGGAATCTTGTTTTTTGCAGCACCCATTGCTCATTCCAAGAACTCAGGTGACAGACTTCACGAGACATCTTGGCTTTACTTTCTGTGACTTATTCTATAGTACTCATCACTCTGGCACTCTATAAACATTTGACTCATGCCATCTGTTCCTCAGGCAGAAGCCTATGACCTTCATGCTGTCCAGAAAATACATCTGTTCCCACCATTCCTTTTCCTGCACTGGCTCCCAGACTGGCTCCCAGCCCCGGTTAGAGCCTCTACTATAGATTGAGGGCAGCGGCAGGAGCAATCATGACTTAGCAAGTGTGGGGGGGAAAGGCAAATAAAATGCGGCTGTTGAGCTTTGCTTACTGGGCTCAGTTAATATTGACCCTTAGCAATACTGTACAAACCATGTTGGGGCAGTAGTCCACTGGACTATTTTACAGAAGAAGCAAAGAGTAAATGAAATAAATCCAAAAGGATTCTTCTAGATGCAGAACTCAAAGCAATGGGCTCTCCCACAAAGGATGTTTGCATGAGTTGTGGCTATTAGCATTTGCATTTGCATATTTCTGTCCATTTGATTTTTGTCTGCTAAGAGGAATTTTACAAAGAGGGCTAAAAATGCCTTTGGGGCCTCTTTTGTGAATATTATTTAGGAAAAAGAAAGCAGGGCCCTCTTAATCCTAGCCAATATGTTATAAATCCCTGTTTAAAAACTGATTGAAGTGTGCTAAGAAACATTGTGTTTCATATTTTGCTGCAGTTTTTCTGTATAATCCAGAGGAAACAACTCTCTTGTATCA
This sequence comes from Thermophis baileyi, assembly GCA_003457575.1. Taxonomy (NCBI): domain Eukaryota; kingdom Metazoa; phylum Chordata; class Lepidosauria; order Squamata; family Dipsadidae; genus Thermophis; species Thermophis baileyi. Next base: position 624,447 of record QLTV01003900.1, on the reverse strand, counting down.
AGTACAGATGGTTTAAAAAAATGTAAATTGGTGTAACCTTGTGCAATTGAGAAGACACAGAACGTCTGCTATCATACAACGTAAGTAAAGGCAAAAAACCAAATCCTTGCTTGCATGGAGCTGCTATCTATTTAGATGGTGCACCAGGGTGTTTGTGCCCAAAAGCTAAATTACATGTGATGGCAGTCTGCATCACCTACCGTCCATGCTGTCTTCACGACGTATATTGAAGTTTTCATAGGAATCCCTGCGGATGAGTGGATCTGATGTGTTGTAGTCCACTGAGATGCTTGGGCCATTCTCTAAATGTTCCATGCCTGAGAAGCAAGGATAGCGTAATTTCAGGATCAGAGCTTTTGGTGTGGGGGCAGTGAGGAAAAAAGGAGTAACATGATAAAGCAAAGATGAGAACTCAGAAGAAACAAGATGAAAGGGTAGCGGGTCTAATCTATATACCTCAGTATGAGAAAGTCAAGACATGAAGCCAGATTGCCCAGTTAAGCTATTGAAGCAAGGAGGAACCGTATCTAGAATCAAGGCAATAGCCACAAGGAGTAAGGAAGTACAGTATATAGATCAGGGAACAATTACACACAAAAGGACCTCTCTGTTTACTGTAAGAACAGTAGTTATTCAGGAATGTAATGAATGGAATTTTAGTTCACAAAGGGAAATGGCCATCTGTTTGTGAGGACTTGCTTGGCCCCTGGTAACTCAGCAATTATCTGCTAATATTGACTCTACTGTGGATTTTGAATCTTTCAGTACTGATACAGGGGAAAAATAATTATATCAGGCCACTTATCCTGGCAGCAAGTTTAACAAAACAAATGTACAATTTCTGAGGCCTATAAATGGAGAGGGGTAAAAGAAAGCAAATTGTGAGTATTACAAAAAAGTAAATACCTTGAATCTTCTCGGGACCATAGGAGAATACAAATTCCACCTTCCCATACTCAGGAAATCGCTCATCTGATTTATTTATTTTTAAAAAAGAAAAGACAAAATGGTATTCAGTAGGTATGTTCTTTGAACAGATGAGGCATTATAGAGTGGCCTGTGCATAGACCGAAACATACGAGACCACTGGTGGTACAATCAGTGTCTAAGCAGAGGTAAGAAAGAAGATACTGGGAAGACCAGATGAAGTTTGATCAGCTGGTGATTCCAAGCCTGAATTCAATTACAGTGGTAGGAAGGTAAGGCTCTGAGCAGATCAGCTGGTGGGCTGGCACACAGGGCATGTGGAGAAGAGTACATCAGTTTTGCCCTAAATCATCCATACGTCTCCTCTAGATATTTTTTTCCCCAACCAAAATCCAGAACACCAAAATGCTCCAAGTTTCCATTTGGCTGGATCATGACTTGCCCAAACCAGTCTCTCCAAACTTCCAAACCACCATGCATTTGTTTTGTGCATGAAGCAAGATAAATGCTCTCGTTCACACTTCTAAATGTCAGTTTATAAATATACTCAGGCTGGTAATAGTATAGTGGTAATGGCCCAGTCTGCAGGGCTTGTTGCACTTCATAAGAGATATTGCAGAATGGGAACAGAAGATTCTCCATTTCCTGACAGGAAAATTGACTTCAGGGTTCTCATACTGAAAAGATTATAGCCCTCTTTTTGGCTATTCCTTCGGTGAGGATTTCAGAACTTCAGTGTTTTGTCTGCCTCTATATTCCATGGCTCATCCTCAGTCAGCATTAGTGGAGCCAACCCAATTCCAATTCTAAAATGGTTTTTTTGCACCAGGACCTGGTCTCTACCCTTTCTATGTTTCTGAGAGGAGACAACCTCCATTTGTCTTGCTTCATGTGTAAAATGAAAAATAAATTCATTTGGGGAGCTTATCCTCTTCAAGCATGCACAGGGATTGTTAACAAGGCACAGGAGCCCCCCCCCCTTTCTAATGGAGTCAAGAATTTCCTTTTGGATAGCATTGCCCCTGGAATGGCCGACGGCCATACGATCATTATTTCCTCAAGCACGGATTTTTGTCCACTACTGGCAGAACAATTAGAGTAGGATCTGCTGTCTGATATTTCAGTGCTCCATAAAAACTTGAGGGAATTTTTTTTAAAACCTCCTAGACTGTTTTTGCAGACTTCTAGACAGATACATACAATATAAAAATGATCAACTAAAATCTCATTCAGCAAACAAAAAGAAGATAAAGATGGTAAAATAAAGAGGGGAAAAAATCATAGGCCTAAATACCAACTTTGATATGTTTCAGATATGATCTAACTTAACATAATCAAAAATTACATAGAGTATCTGAGGATGATAATATAAAACAATGGAATGCCATGTAATGGCTACAATTACAGTACATATAATTCCTTATCTGAACTTCTCACAAGTGCTCGCTAAATAAAGTGAAATGCCTTCTAAACTGAAGATATACTAAAAATATTGATTTTTCCTCCCAAGCACACACGCTGGTACCATAGAGTGAACCGTTCTAGAAAAGCCACAACTTGGTTACAATGGTCCCCGCAATGTCATGCATTTTATTACTATGAGTCACCCATTCACTCTCTTTTCTTGAACAACATTGTCTTTACCTTTAAAGGCATCATCCAGGTCCTCTTTATTGAAGACAATAGCCAAATCATGAATGGCACAGGTATGGAACTGCACCCGAAAGATTACATCCCGCGTCGGGCTATGGAATTCCTTGTGATAGCATTTCAGCTGCCAGTGAAAGAGGGCATAAAGGAAACAAAATGAAACATGCCATCACCTGGGAACCTACCTGAGAATAGGAATGATTCTAGCCACTTGCAGGAATTCTATACTTGAGTCCTTTGGTGCTGCAAAGACATCATTTCTCTGCATTTCCCCACAAAGACAGTGAACTCTCCTTAAGTACATGGAATATGGACTACAGGTTGCGACGCTCTTAAGCCTCCTATTATGGAGTCTTTAAATGGGGTGCCAACTTTTACAATCTAAAGACCTACAATGATAAAAATGAAAACATACAACTTTTGACTCTTACCAAAATATCTCCCTTTAAGAGGAGTCCCGGTTCTATGGTGATACAGATGCTCGTCTGGCTGTCTCCCTGCACATTGCTATAAAGAAGTAGAAAGAAGCAAAATGTGGAAGACAATCAAAGCAACTCAATAGCTAAGATTCATTTAATCTGCCATGTCCAGGCAACAGTCAAGGTGGTGTCACAAAATGTCAGACCAAGACCAGGAAAACCCAGGTTTCAAGTTACTGGTCCATCACTCTCCCTCATCCCAATTTACCTCACAGGGTTGTTTGAGGGAATATGTGGGAGAAACAACTGCGATACATAACTCATTGACCTTCTTGAGAATTTTTTTCTCCACTCTGCTATTTTAGTGTTTCTAGTTTTGCTTTGTGCTACATTTGCTAAATCATTTTTACTGATCCTGAAACACTGCTTAGATCTGCTGTGATCAGCATTAGAAACTGATCCAGTACTTTACCTGTAGTAAAAAGGTAATGATCCATAAAAATGATGACTTTCCAGGAATGACCTTATCAAATTTTGTTGTATCTATTCTTCATGCAATCTGCTCCAGAATTTACAGTGAGCAGCTGGTATATCTGGACCTGGTCAGCATTTCCACTTCTAAGTTTTCTGTTATGCACATGAATACCTCAAAAGCAAGAATTTACTTATATATATGTGGACAAAGGTTTGCCATAATCTTCATTTCATCCAATATCTTGCTGTTCTTTCATTGTCCTAGAGCTTCACTGAGCAAATTCATTGAATAAATTCAATTTTAGTTGGTCAATATCAGCCAAGGTAAATTGTGATTGATGGCATTATGATTTAACGGTACCATTTGCTGATTTGAATAGAAGGGAAAGCAATAAAGATGATGCCCTGTTTCATATTTTTTCTTCAATAAAGGTTTCATGGAGATTGATTGCATGTATACATCAAACTGATTAATAAATGGTTGATTTAAATTCAAGTAGATAGAAGAGGAAAATAAACTTTAATCAGTGAAGTTATTTCTCTCTGGATAACTGTGAGCCAATAATGCTTTTCCAACCCAACCTATCTCAGAATTTAAACAATAAAATGAAGGCTAATTCTGTGTAACTATCTGTAACTCTTTAGGGGAAAGGCAATATATAAGTGTAAAATTGCATAAATAAAATTAAGCTGAAAGCTATAAAGAGAAGAGTGGGAAAGGATAACGTAGAGCTGCTAAGTCTCCTGAGGCTATTTATATGCTTGGTTTCAGAAGAAAGAAAGAAAGAAAGAAAGAAAGAAAGAAAGAAAGAAAGAAAGAGAGAGAGAGAGAGAGAGAGAGAGAGAGAGAGAGAGAGAGAGAGAGAAAGAAAGAAAGAAAGAAAGAAAGAAAGAAAGAAAGAGAGAAAGAGAGAGAGAGAGAGAGAGAGAGAGAGAGAGAGAGAGAGAGAGAGAGAAAGAAAGAAAGAAAGAAAGAAAGAAAGAAAGAAAGAAAGAAAGAAAGAAAGAAAGAAAGAAAGAAAGAAAGAAAGAAAGAAAGAAAGAAAGAAAGAAAGAAAGAAAGGCAGCCCCCAGGAACAGCATGAGTCCCTCTGCCAACCATATACTCTAGATCAAAACTCAGAATAACACACGGAACTAGGTCTGCAGGATACCACCTCTATGAGCAAAGCTCATAGAAAGTTCTACTCTGCTTTGCATCAGGACCAAGAAGAAATCTGAGTGCTGGAAATCAAAATAATAATGGCAACTCCATTTACTAGATTCCAGATGTGTAGACCGGTTGCATTGCCTGATATATCTTGAGGAAGGGCCGGCAGCCTAGGAAACATAAAACAGACAGAGAAAAAGGGATCTTCGTTACAGATTAGTTACAGAGAAGGCAACATGAAGGGACCAAGGCAAACAGTCTCACTGGAGGAGAATGACAATACCCTCCTTGTAACAAACAACGCTAGGTTTCTGTCAGTGCTAGAAGTTGTGGGAAGCAGTAAGGCGTGGTCAAGCAGTAGGTTTATACTTTATTTTGAGGCACAGTTTAACTACAGTGTTTAGACACATGCTGGCTGGGCAAATTCTGGGAGTTGAAGTCCACACATATTCAAATTGCTGTGGGTGACTAACATTGGCTTAATGCTTTCTCTGCTCAAGTTTGATATAGGACTCTGTTAAGTACCAAAGCTCAGGAAACAGAAAATTAAATAAACTAAGATAGCTTTCGGTTTGTGAATTATATGCCCAATATCCAGACCAGCCAAGATCAAATTACGGAGAGACAGATATTTTGATGAATCTAACCATGTACCTTTTAGACTGCTGAAGGCTTATCCTACCCGTTAGGATACAAATCACTCTATAACTGCATTAGCCAGGGTAGCTCTATTCTTTGCTCTCCTCAAACATCCTGATTAGGAATATGAGAGCTGAATTCAGATTGAGTAAATTGTATTCATTGTGTCTTTTAACACAGACAATAAAACAGATTTTACATCTCTTTGCTTGTTCCTTCTTGGATTTATTTACTCATACAGCTAAGCCGTCTTTATAGCAACTAAGACTGAAGGCAGTCTGTGGAAAAGGAATAGGAAGCAGAATGCAGAAACAGTAGAAGAGGCTTCACCATTTTCAGCTACAAATGTGGAGTGCTGCTCCCAGGAAAGATGAAATCTATTTATTTTATTTATTTTATTTTGCAAAATTTGTATGCCCCCCAACTCCCGAAGGACTCTGGGCGGCTCACAGTATATATATAAAAAAAGACAACAATAGAAACATATATATAAAAAAAACAATTTAAAAATACATCAATATTAAAATAAAACATTCATACAACATACATGGGCCAATCAGTCAATTATTTAAATCCCTTTAAACACAATCCTAGAATGGGATTGCTCAGTGGGAGCAATCCCATTTCCCATCTGGCTTTCTATTTCTATAGAGACTGTACCATAGGAGATCATTCAAGAACAGCTTTCTCCCACTGACTCTTGAAAATGGTATAGTCCATTCTGTCACTTCAGCATGCTTACAACCTTGTTCCTTTGGAACCCCCCCTGGCCATAAAGGTAGTCAGTAAAGAAAAAGAAGTTGTAAGGACCCGTATGGTATCTTTCCACCCAGTGGAGACCTATAATTGAATGTTATCCATAATGTGTGATGGAAAGGTCAGTTACCTCCTTTGGATTCAAAGTTGGGTATTCCATGCATGATGACATGATGCAAGAAGAGGGGCTTGTTGTTCATTTTGATGGTGCCAGACAGCAGACCGCTGAAGTAATGGACATATCTAGAGCAGAAACCAAAATAGTAGCAGGGTATTTAGATAGAGTCTCTTGGAATATTTATACTTCAATGAGTCACTAGAGTTGAACGGGCCATTTATGCCATCACAAGTCTAAAACTTCTGCGTGGGAGTTTTTCAAATATTTGGATAGATAGATAGATAGATAGATAGATAGATAGATAGATAGATAGATAGATAGATAGATAGATAGATACTGTAGATAGATAGATAGATAGATGATAGATAGATAGATAGATAGATAGATAGATAGATAGATAGATAGATAGATAGATAGATAGATAGATAGATAGATAGATAGATAGATAGATAGATAGATAGATAGATGATAGATAGATAGATAGATAGATAGATAGATAGATAGATAGATAGATAGATAGATAGATAGATAGATAGATAGATAGATGATAGAAGAGAGAGAGAGAGACTGACTGACTTCTCAAATAATTTAAGGATTTGGGGAGGGTGCTTCTTTTATTAAAATATCAGTATTTCTTTATTATTTCAAGTTATATCATTTTGTGGAAAAAAAAATTAAAATGCATTCTCATACTTGTCTTTCTTTCAGTCTCTCTTGTTGCCTTTAGAGCAAACATGAGAAAGAAAAGCAAAGTGATGTTGCTATTTTCAACAGTTACACATACATGAGTGTAAGAAATAATAATGATAATTATTTTCAGCACTGAAAAGTCTGCCATAAGAAAGATTCTTCCTCAAAGTTCAGATATCAATATTGAAGTTTTCATTACAGTATGTCCTTCAAAATGAAATGCATGCAAAGAAGCTTTAGAGGCTACAAGTCTGGATATCTTTTGCCCATCAAAAATGCTGCACACCGATTTTTGTTGGCTCAGCACCACCAAGTGAAATTGACTGGAAATGCATTAGAAGCTGAAGAAAATTCAGTAGGAATTGCAGCATTGTATGTGTTCTGAGCATCATTATCTGCATTTGCAACTACAATATCTACAAATATTAAAGTTCTCCAAGCAAAATCAGTTGATTCTACATTAGTTAGATAAATTTATTTTATGAACAGGTCATATCTAACTGCAGAAGAAGCCCAGAACCCAACAGAAACTTGTAGGTCTTGGAAGCTATAGTTCTGAACTGGGTTATGATTGGGGTTGAAGCCTACTTTACCTCTAATTTCAACAACTATGTGATTTGTTAAATTTTGGTTCTGAACAAGCAATGAATAAAAAATACTGAGGCTTACTCTTTGTACACAAACAGAAAGTGTCATATTAATGTGAATGGAGAGATTTAGTGAGTCCTCTAATCATCTCTACATGTATGTGTTGAAAGCACCATAAGGGTTTTTTCCCCAGAAGGGGAGGCAGACTAACCTCTTCTGAGATGGTTGCCCAGCTGGGATCACCTTGTCCTCGTAAAACCTCTTCATGGCAAACCGGTCCAGAGCCTGATCTGCACTGTGGAATAAAGGGAAGTGTCGGTACAAGTTCTACTTCTGGAATGATAAGAGTTTCCTTGGGAGTTCTTTCCGCAGTACTTTGGCCCATCCATCCACCATTGTTTGTGTTCAATCACAAATACTAAAATTGCATCGGTAAAATAAAATTTGCTGATTTAAATTTAAAACTGTATTGGGCCAGTTTAAAAACAGCCGTTTAAGTTTAATCATCTCCTTCCAGTCTTTCTCCACCGGGTGCCCTCCAGTTGGGTTAACTACCGTAATTCCCACCCATCAGGAAGGTACCAGATTTGAGAAAAGTATGTTTTATGTTTGCATCTAGACCATGAGATACTGACTCTTTGTCTTTTGTAACAGAAGTGTATTATTTTGCTCCCTGTTTGAAGTTCTAATTTCTAGTCTGGAGTGGGGATGGGTTACTTAATTGTAGAAATGCAACATGGCATTCTTCAATCATTAATGGGGTCCAATACTGAGAATAACACACACACACACCCCAGCTCAGTAATTTTACATGTAAATATGTATTTCAGGTTTTCATTTTCCCTCCTTGGTCTCTCTACTTTGTGCTTGTTCGCTTGTGATTAGCAAAACTCATCCTGTCCTTATGAACTAAATAGAGATGCTTTTTTTCTAGCAGCAAAAAGGTCTGTTGGATAAAATCTCCATGCAATTTCCTGATCCATGTTAAGAATTTTAGGCAACATACTAGAAGTATGTAACAATGTCATTGTGTTTGATAATCATGTCAGAAGGCTTGGCAAAGATGTGTATTTGTGAGTGTGCATTGGGAGGGAAATCAGGCTTTGTCTAAAGTTTGGGATTCAATTATCAAAGTGGACTTCATAAGTTTCTAAATAAGCAGATTTCCAACATCACTACCCTGTCTGAATTAAAGCCACTGCTTTTCTAGCTCTTTATAGACACCCCAATATGTAGTTTTCTTACCTGGCTGAAATATTGCTATAGTGCATGTAAGCAGCAATAACAACCCCTGTTCGACCTCTGTTTCCCTGCAGACACAAAGAAAAGGAGAAAGGAAGTAATAAATCAGCATCCTCAGTAATCATGCCTGGAAGAGGAAAGACTACAGGCCTTGTATCTTCACTAATGCCATTTGGAGAGCACTTTCTGAAGGAAAGAGATTTTAATTACATGGGACAATTAACCTTTTGCAAGAGCTTGGCATTAATCCGATTTTTAAAATGTCACCCAGAAATGTGTACTCAAATTTATATTTGTAATTATGCTTCCCCGTACAATATTTCTCTAAACGTGTGGGTCATAAAATACTACATCAGAACTTTTTGAAAAATTGAAAGCAAATCCATAATAAACTCCATGCCCTGGTGCAGGATAATTTTCCCCCAATTTGGCATCTTCCAGCTATATTGCCATTCCAGCGCCCAGGTGCCTCGTTAACATCCATCACCTGATTATGAATTTTGAAAGCTTCATTTCTAACACGTCTGGAGGGCATCAGGTGAGAAAAGTCTGGTATGGGTGGCACTGATTTGTTTTGAAATTTTAAAAGGTTAAATTCCTGGCACGTTTCCAGGAATAAACTCCCCATAACATGGACATATTTGAATGGGAACAGATGCCGCTTGGTCTAGTGTCAAATAGTATGACAGATGAACAGAGGCACAGCTCAAGTAAGTCGGCAAAAGTAAGCAACCATGAATGTCTTACAGGAAGGCATAACTGAACAATGGTTTCCAAAGGGGAGGAAAATTTATTAAGAGTGTGCTATAAGGACCAACACATGTTATTATTCCATAAATGTGTCTGGATCGTAGTCCAATGGAGCAAATTAACCAATAGATGGCGCTGCCCCCTTGAATAATAACTCTGCTGGTTGGATTTTGGGGTAGGTTTTGCTATTTCAGAGTCTTCTCGGAAAAATTCTGGAGAAAACCTGTGCACCTCTGCTACTCCTCAAACATAGAGAGGAAGAACAAATTGGGGCATCATCACAGGGCCGTTTTAAAATTAGAAAGCCAGTACAGGTCATCCTTGACTTACAACAGTTTGTTTAGTGCCCATTCAAAGTTACAACAGTACTGAAAAAAGTGACCAATGACCATTTTTCACACTTACAACTGTTGCAGCATCCCCATGGTCACATGATCAAAATTCAGACGTTTGGCATATGTATGACGGTTGAAGTGTCCCATGGTCATGTGATTCCCTTTTGCGACCTTCTGACAAGCCAAGCTCAATGAGAGAACCGGATTCACTTAACAACCGTGCTACTAACTTAACAATTGCAGTGATTCGGCAAGAAAGGTCGTAACAATGGGGCAAAATTCACTTAACAAATGTTTAGCAATGGAAATGTTGGGTTCGGTTGTGGTCGTAAGTCGAGGACTACCTGGAAAACACAATGGGCAGTGCAGAATATGGAACGGAGAGTGTGATTGGGCAGCTACATCTATTTTCTTTCCTCCATTCTCATTGGCAGTAGAATATCTCCCTTTTTTAGCCTGATGTGAACTGATGGGGATATTTAATTCTCCTTTCCTTCCACGTTTCCTTGTATTAACCATGTTTAACTCATCTCAGCACAAATGGCAGAATATATATACCACAGTATATGTGGTACCTTGCTCAACAGTAGTAACTGTGAGAGGGATCTTGGAGTCCTAGTGGACAACCATTTAAATATGAGCCAGCAGTGTGCAGCAGCTGCCAAAAAAGCCAACACAGTTCTAGGCTGCATTAACAGAGGGATAGAATCAAGATCACGTGAAGTGCTAATACCACTTTATAATGCCTTGGTAAGGCCACACTTGGAATACTGCATTCAGTTTTGGTCGCCACGATGTAAAAAAGATGTTGAGACTCTAGAAAGAGTGCAGAGAAGAGCAACAAAGATGACTAGGGGACTGGAGGCGAAAACACAGAAAGAACGGTTGC
>QLTV01003900.1:578135-592593 GCA_003457575.1 Thermophis baileyi | reverse complement strand
ACGCGGTATATAAGTCTAAGTGCTATTGCTATTGCTATCTGTGACATCACCATGACGTCGCCAGCAGGTCGCTACCGGTTCGGGCGAACTGGTCCGAACCGGGAGGAACCCACCTCTGCTATATGCCGAGTCCAGTAGTGGGTTGTAAATCCCGTCGCTACCGGTTCGCTCGTGCCAAACCGGGAGCAACCCACTGCTGGCCGAGTCGCATGGAACAGTTACCTTCCCACCAAAGTGGTTCCTATCTAACCGCTCACATTTGCATGCTTTCAAACTGCTAGGTTGGCAGGAGCTGGTGTAAGCAACAGAAGCTCACCCCATCACACGGCGCTTAGGTTTCCAACCTGGGCTGTTCAGCTGACAAGCTCAGCGTCTTTAACCATTGAGCCATCACCCCCCTATGTTCATATACCACTGTTCTTTATTCTTCCAAAAGATTTCCTATTAGCTTACAATAGGAAGACTTATATCTACAATTGCAAAGTGAGTACAAGCAGCATGGATGCAAAAGTAAGATGCTCTTTGTAGATAGGACCTCCTATGTTCATCAAACAAGAAAAAAGGGTTCAGCTTGTTTATGGCTGAGTATTTGGCCAGAGGGGGGTGGGGGCACTGCTCTAGAGGTTGGTGGATGTGTCTTCCCTAAGCTTCACAGGACAGAAGCATTACAAAGGAGTAAGTTGTAAAAATTTAGCCAGCAAATTTAATTATTGTTCAACTAAATTATATACAGGACTTACAACCACAATTGAGCCCAAAATTTATGTTGCTAAGCAAGACATTTGTTAAGTGAGTTTTGCCCCATTTTATGACCTTCCTTGCCAGAGTTGTTAAATGAATCATGGCAGCTGTTAAGTTAGTTACACGGTTATTAAGTGAATATGGCTTCCCCATTGACTTTGCTTGTCAGAAGTTTGCAAAAGGTGATCACATGATCCCAGGAATACTGCAACTGTCATAAATGTGAGTCAGTTGCCAACCATCTGAATTTTGATCACGTGACCATGGGGACACTGCAACAGTTGTAAGTCTGAAAAATAGTAAAAAGTCACTTTTTACAGTGATGTTGTAACTTTGAACAGTCACTAAATGAACCGTTTTAAGTCAAGAACTACCTGTATTCACATTTAAAAGACTGAATATAACAATTAGTAGTATGAGTAAATCCAATTTTATAATTAAGCGGTTGCTATCCTTTCCCCTTGTCACCACTATTGGAGTTGCATTTGGCTAACGGGAAGAGATCAGAGAAGAAGACATATTATGGTCCTCGAGTAACTTCAACACATACAATAGCAATAGCACTTAGACTAATATACCGCTTCATAGTGCTTTACAGCCCTCTCTAAGCGGTTTACAGAGTTAGCATATTGCCCCCAACAATCTGGGTCCTCATTTTACCCACCTCAGAAGGATGGAAGGCTGAGTCAACCTTGAGCCGGTGAGATTTGAACCGCCGAACTGCAGCTAGCAGTCAGCTGAAGTAGCCTGCAGTGCTGCACTCTAACCACTGCGCCACCCAGTATTTAATTTAATTTCATCTAGGACCAAAGCAACAGATTTCCCTCCAGGACTTCTTCACTGTCCTTGTAATTCATCCATGGTTACTTATTCCTGTAAATACACAGGCAGCTACTGAGCAATCTTTGGCAATGATTGATTTCAAACAGATGTGTCTTTATTAGAACATCATTCTGAATAGTGAACCACCTTAGAAAATCAACAAGCAAAATATAAACGTTGGAAAAATATAAAGTATAAATTATAAATACCAGGGGACAGATCCTTCCACAACAGCATCCACTAATAATTGTTTTAATACAATTTTTATTTTTGGAATTCCGGTATTCATTTTTTTAAAGGCAGTCTATTAGTATTGCACCTGCTTAGTGTCTCTAGGTGATATAGAATTCCATACAGGAATTTTGGAGAAGCTAAACAGAGCATCTGCACTTCCTTCAACAAACACTAAGGTTCTGTGTTGGTCGTAGTGGGAAGATTCACACTTCTTGTCAATGCAGGAAACTAGCTGGAAAATAGAATTAGAATTCTTTCTAGTGGGCCAAGGGCCCTTTTTTGGGGAAAAAAAAAGTAGATAAGCAAAATATTTTATGCAGGTTAGTAACTTCTGAGGCCTGATTTATGACAGAAATAGGATCATAATTAAGGGTGAGATCTTAAGTATTCTTAATCCATTTGAAGGGTGATGAGATTCACGTTTTTATTTTGCCTCTGTGTTATACTGTTTTGATTAACTTGGATTTTACTATTAAGCATGATGTCTCATCTCATGGCCAAAAGCATGATATAATTAACGAAAGACCAGAAGTATATTGAGGCAAGCAATGGAAGCTGTAGGATTATCTGCCCAAGTATTAAGCTAAACTGGCTTGCCTTGGCTATGTTGTACTTTTCACTTCAAAGTAATGGAGATAAAATATGCTGTTTTCATTGGATCAATGGTATTTTTTTCTGCTGACAGATGACTGAGCTCAATTCTTCATAGTTCTGCCATCCCTACTCAACACGTTATCAAGAATTCCTAAGAGGTGCACCAGAGAAGAGGGAAGGGCAATCTCCTTTTATCAGGTTCTTACAAGATGCTTCCTAGACTGAAGCCACTACAATTGCAGGTAAATATGGGTAGTCCAAAGCTTTTTTTCTGAGAAAATAGTCCACCTCTGGTGCTTTCCTTACAAAGAAACCCTAACACGTTGCCTTAGAACCCATGAACTTATATATCAACCACACCGAATAAAAACAGAAACAGATGAGACTCTGTTGTTAACCAGGCAAATGAACAGCATGAACTATCACATGTCAAATTAGAACAGTGCTCTTCAAAGATGTTGCTAATAGACCAGAGATGCTGATGACAACAAAATTACAGAGGAGCTTCTGTTGTTGTTTACAGGTTACATATCTAATATATAAAAGAGTCAGCGCCAGAGAATTCTTATTTTCCAGAGCTCACAGAAGCCCTGCTCAGTTCACATCCACATGATTTCGTTTTAGCTTCTTCAGTTGTTAAACATTTGGATAGGTTGCCAAGAAAAGAAAAAAGAAATCTCATGAGCTGTAGCAGCCAACTCATCTCCTCCTTCCCCAAGTGATGCAATCAAAGGTCCTGTGATACGAAGACAACTGCAAACTATTAGATATGCTTATCCGCAGTGGCAAAAACATAACATCCCACAAGAACAGACAACAGTAATGCAAGACCTACCAATCTGGGCAGCCTTTAGGTGAAGGTCTAAATCACAACCCTCCTGGATGTTTGAAAAGCTGCTAAAATCCAGCTCCCCACCCCCAAGCATTATAGTCAGAATGTTAAGGGACCCAATGCAGGTAGTCCTCAGTTAACTATGGAAATCGGGACCAGAATTTCCACTGCTAAGCAATGCGGTCATAAAGTTGAGATGTCCCATGATCACATCACTTAGCAACAGCAATCCCTGCACTCCCCATCGCTGCTGTTAAGTAAGGATCGTGGATCATTAAGCAAGTCCCAGGTAGTTTGCAAGCAACCCAGCAGGCAGGTAAGGCACAGTAGGGCTGGGCAGGGGAAGGTGCGAGAGACTGACCAGAGGGACTTGCAACCTTCCCAGCTGGTGTCCCAATTGACTTTGCTTGCAAGGGGAGGTCGTAAATGGGAATCCTGAGTGCAAGGTGGTTGCCAAGTCCCCCAGATCACAATCACAAGACTGCGGGAGTTCTGGGGCAACCAGAACATCAAGGTTGCAAGTCTCCTTTTTCAGCATTGTCATAACTTCAAACAGTTGCTGAACAAATGGTTGATAAGCGAGGAGCTACCTGTATACATGTCTTTATTTTTATCGAATTGGTATATAGTGCCCCGGGTTGTCTTTTCTTATATCAGACTACTTTAAACGCTTTATGGGGTGGAGTGTTTTTTGTTTTTTTTAATATTGTTTCGTATGGAATATTCACCGCCCAGAATTATGTATTTACAATAAGCAGCTGTATAAATTGTCTACATAAATGAATAATTTTTCTCAGGCAAACGGATGGCTCTTCTCCCAGAGAATGCCTTTTAATACTCTAGTCCTTGAAGAAGGACATTGGGCTTAAGGCAAGATGTTTTTCATTTCTTCTCAAAGAAAAACAGTTTTGTTTCCAGACACTCCTTGACTCTCAAGAAATTTCCATCCTCTCAGAACGCGTCCAGATGTTACATTTCAAAAGACCAAGCCTTTTCTCTTTTCATACTTCCTTCTTTAGAGCAGGAAATCACAGATTGTACTGGCTAATTCTGTAACTAGGGGAAAAAAATGTTTCTTGCGCTTATCTAGTTATAGAAGATACCTTGGTGAATTTCCATTCTCTACCAGTTATTACAGCTACATCCAACTAGACCACAGAGGAGCTTTTAGCTAGCTGCTAAGTGCCTAAGGAACTATTTTTCAATGTATTTTGACAATGACTTTTTCAAGGTTGATATTTCTCGGATGTAGAATGAAAAAAAAATGTGGTTGCTAAAAAGTTGAGAATGACTTGACGTTACATACCATAATCAATAGTGAAAAAATATCACTTTCAGAATTCTGAACTGAATAATATTATCAAGCAAAAAAAAAAATCAACAACAATTCAGTACTATTGCAATATCAGCTGTGAGAGGGATCTAGGAGTCCTAGTGGACAACCATTTAAATATGAGCCAGCAGTGTGCTGAAGCTACCAAAAAAAGTCAATGCATTCCTAGGCTGCATCAACAGAGAGCTGCATCAGGATCATGAGAAGTGATAATACTGTTTTAAACCCCACTGGTAACACCATACTAGGAATATTGCATCCAGTTTTGGTAACCGTGATACAAAAAGATGCTAAGACTCTAGAAAAAGTACAGAGAAGATCAACAATGATGATTAGGGGATTAGAGGCTAAAACATTGCTCTACCCGATTCCGTTGTTACAGCCTCAAACCCTCACAGATTCAATCTCAAACTGTCTACCGTGGACCTCACCCCATTCCTAAGAGGTCCATAAAGGGGGCGTGCATAAGCGCACCAGTGTGCCTACCATCCCTGTCTTACTGTCCCCGTTTATCTGTACTTACTTCCTTTGTTTATGTTTATGTTTATACCTACACCTGCTATCTTGTTCATGTCTGACAAATAAATAAATAAATAAATAAACATATGAAGAAAGTAAGTATTGGGTATGTCTAGTCCAGGGGTCGGCAACCTTAAACTCTCAAAGGGCCACAAAGGTCCTAACCGGAAGCCCCCCGTTCAATTCTGGAGCCGACCAGAAGTCCGGTTCCCCCACCATAGAGTCTCCTCCTAGTCCTTTTTCCTCTACCTGCCCTAACCAAAAACCCTATCAATTGTTGAGCCGACTGGAAAACCCACCCCTTGCCATAGAGTCTCCTCCTGGCACGCCATGCTTTCCCCCCCACCCCTTAACCAGAAGTTCCTCTCAAAATTGTGGCGCCAACCAGTGACAGGGAGCCACATCAGAGGGATGAAAGAGCCACATGCAGCTCCAGAGCCGCGGGTTGCTGACCCCTGGTGTAGTCTAATGAAGAGAAGGACTAGGGATGACATGATAGCAATCTTCCAATATTTAGGGGCTGTCACAAAGAAGAGGGGGTTAACCGATTCTCCAAAGCACTTGAAGGCAGGACAAGAAGTAACAGACAGAAACCTATCAAGGAAAGATCCAATCTAGAACTAAGGAGAAATTTCCTGACAGTGGGAACAATTAATCAGTAGAATGGCTTGCCTGCAGAAGTTGTGGGTCCTCCATCACTGAATATTTTAAGGAAGAAATTGGACAACCATTTGTCCAGAATGGTGTAAGGCAATGGTTCTCAACCTTTCTAATGCCGTGACCCCCCCCGGACCCCCACCCCACCGCCGCGACCCCTGCCCCGCGCACGATGAGGGGACAAAGGGGGCGGGGCACCAGGGGGGAGATGCTCCCGGTTCAGGCNTTTTACCCTCTGCGCATGCGCAAAGCGTTCTGCGCATGCGCAGCGGGTAAAAGAACCCAAATGGCAGCGTCCAGGCAGGTGGGCGAAGTCTCCCGCTTCTGTCGCTACCGGCTGTCCGGCGACCCGCAGGCACGGCCGAACTGGGAGCATTTCACCCCTGCAGTGACGGTGGCACCAAGATGGCGGGCTAACGCGCGCGGTAACCCCTGTGAAATAGTCGTTCGACCCCCAAAGGGGTTGCGACCCACAGGTTGAGAACCGCTGGTGTAAGGTCTCCTGCTTGAGCATGGAGTTGTACTAGAAGACCTCCAAGGCCCCTTCCAACTCTGTTATTCTGTTATTAACAGTTTTCTTTTCTTGCAGTAAGGCTTCATGTAAGACCTAGAGGTCAGTGTATTTGACTTCTGGTTTCTTTGTAAGTGTTTTGTGTGGCTCTCCATACTGAATTCCTTAAATTTCTTCCCAAATCAGTGAATATTATGTTCAGAATATGTGAGGATGATTTTATTGCACTGTCATTGAAAAAACAATGTTGCATTTTCTATTTAGAACTTGATGCTACAGTTCTAGTCTATTTCAATGAAGATTTATGATACATTCATGATTTATGATACATTCACTAAATAAATTAGGACTGTTCATGCTTCAAAATAATTTGGGAAAAATGCCTTGCATCTTGCATAAACTTGAGCTCAGCACCTCTCTGCTCTTCATAAAAGCAGCCCATAATTTTTCAAGTTTCTGTGCCAACCTAAAAAAAAAGTTGTGTCTGAAAGCCTGAAAAAAAATAGCCTGCTTTAATGAAGAACAGAGAAGTGAAGGGCTCTGGTTTATGCAAGATCCAAGACACTATTTTCCAAATCACTTTTGGGGGGAAATGAGAAACACAAAATTCAAGATGGCTCTTCCGAACATAACTGTTAATAAACTCAGCTTGTATTGATTTTAAGTAAAGTTATATGTACTGAATATTGAGTACAGTTAGGAGAGGTTGGAGCTGGGTTTAAATTGTGTTAGCTGGGTTTCCCTTGCATTCTTCCCAGGCTAAGAACAGCTCTCTCTGGAGTTACACTTACTCCCCAATTTCTCCGTCTTTAGGAAAGAAGGCAAAACCTTTCCCTTCAGCTTGGACTTATAGACTAAATGAAAGTTTATTTCATTTGGGCTAATTAAATGAATTAATGCATCAAATTAATCATGATTTTAGTTGCTGCTTTAATCAGATTTTAACTATTTTATGTTTTGCTTTTGCTTTTTTAATCAATTTCCATCTTCCATTTCCTAAGAGTGGAAAAGCAAGGCAGAGTACAGTGAAAATGTAAATAAATTAAGATGGATTCAATTAAGCTGACTTTAATGCAATGTTTGAAAAACCATTTCCTAAGTCATATCATTTGCAAATTGTTTCGCACTAAATATTTCACTCCTGATGCTAGACCAAAGAGCTGCACTATTGTTGACAGGCCTTAGGGACAGTCTCCAGCACCACCGCTCAGTTCAGCTGGAAAATAAGATGTAGTTTTGTTGCTAAATGGGTTAGAAACATGATAACACAAAGGAAAGGCTGAAATAGCTGTACGAACCAGGGATTTGGGCAGCTCTCATAGCTGGAAAGACTAATGTGGTTGCAGAAAATTAGATGGGGAGCTATTTGACATGGAACAGAAGAAATGTAGCGTAAAATCACGACAAACTCTAAAAGAGAGACACTTACCGGCGTATCTACATGCTTTGCAGGGCTCTCCTCGGTGGATGGCTGCACAGAGAAGAAAAACAAAGAAAGCATGAAAGCCAAGTTCAAATGTAAAACTTCCTTGCATGTTTATAAAACAAACTTTCAAGTTCCCATACAACTTTCCTACATCCCTCTTCCCTCCTGTAGCTGTGGAAGTAGATTCAAAAGGTCAGGAATCCCTGGAAGCTGGCCAAGCTCCCCAGTTAATGACAAAAGTTCAATTTTAAAGGATAGAGAGGAAGTTAATGTTGAGTGCAATACAAATCATCCAAACCACTTTTAAACATGTATGAGGTCAAAAGGGGCCTTACTGTATAACTGTGTAAAGGGTTTTGTTACAATTTTAACTCTGTATTTTCTGGCTAGTCCATTTTCTGCCATTTCTCTCTAAGTTCAACCTCACCTAGTTGCCCTCAACAACTCCCTCCCGAAGTCCTTTTGCTTTGGTTCCTTCACCCTCGGGAGATACCACACCTCCAAATTCTCCGCCATGCTCTTTTTCTCTCTACAGTACCACTTCTCTTTCTGCTCCAATTTTGCCAGCAACTCCTTATCTCTTGTACTTTATCACAAAAGTCCCTGCATCTCTGCCTTTTCTATTTTTCTGCATTCCACAGAATGCAGAAGTCTCTGCATTAAAAGTCTCATGTGGCATCTATCTAAAAAAGGGGGCAATTTTATTGGCATGAACAGGGGGATTAATTATTTTCTCCAGTACATGACCCTCATCTGAATCCTCATCTTCAAATCTTCTCTTTGCTTTGCTAATATCTTTATGAGGTGGGATCAATGTGGATCTCTCATTGACGTGTTTATTTTTTAAGGTTATAAAACAATTCAGCTCATTAGGCTCTTAGCTTCTTCAGCCCTTCCTTTGAGGAAGTGCAAGCCATCAAATTTGTTAGAAGGCTCTGGTGGTTTCCTGCAGTTGGCTTTGGCAGCAAAAAAAAAGTTTCAAACCCCAAGCCAGAGGCTTAGCAGAGTTGGTTATAATACTCGTAATTCTGGTTTCTAAAAAATGGCACATAACTGATGTCCTAGAAAACTGGAAGTGTTTTTTTTCCAAAAGCCCCCGATCATTGATTACAAAACACTACAACTCTACCCACATGGGTATTTTTAAACAGCCAGATGGCTGAGCTCAGACTATTATGTTTGCAGATTGAATGCATGGTAAAGTGGGATAACAGCACAGCAAGCACAAGTTTTGCCATTTCTGCAACACTGTTTGTCCTGAAATGCTGTGGCAGTACAGAAATAAGCCCTATTTCCAGGAGCAAGAGCATGCTTCTCCTTTTATGGGTAAAGCATTACACACAGTATTCGGTTTGCTTGCAGGTTCAGTCCCAAGTTTGTCCAGTTAAAAACAACTCGGGGTTAATGTTGAGAATTTAGAAAACTACTGCTAGGTCAGAACAGACAGTACAAAGCTGGAGGGAATATTGGGTTTTGTGACTATTGAAAAATTTACTTCAAAACAACTTAATTCCTTATCTTCACCTATGCCAGTCAAAGTTTGTAACAAGGCGTGCCCAGTCTGACACAACTGTGACCTACAATAAGGGGAGGGGGTTTCCCTCAGTTAGAAAACCAGCTATTTTGTGTACAATGACATCCATTTACAAATAAGAAAATCCATCAATACAATCCATATTTTTATGAATGGGATGGGATGGGATGGGATGGGATGGGATGGGATGGGATGATTTGGCCAACAGCGATTGGACACACAAGGAAATTGTTTCCAGTGCAAAAGCTCTCAATGTACATGCAAAGCGACAGAGTAATAATAATCATAACAATGATATCAATAAGAAGGGGTAGTAGAGAAGATGAGAACGATAATAATACTACAGTCAGACAACATGGGTATATATAGCAATAGCAATAGCACTTAGACTAATATACTGCTTCATAGTGCTTTTACAGCCCTCTCTAAGCGGTTTTACAGAGTCAGCATATTGCCCCCAATAATCTGGGTCCTCATTTTACCCACCTCAGAAGGATGGAAGGCTGAGTCAACCTTGAGCCGGTGAGATTTGAACTGCCGAACTGCAGCTAGCAGTCAGCTGAAGTAGCCTGTAGTACTGCACTCTAACCACTGCGCCACCTCGGCTCATATATATTTAGACATAGGACAATATTGTGAGGATTAGGTGTTCAGCAGAGTGATGGCACGAGAGAAAAACTGTCCCTGTGTCTAATTGTTTTGGCATGCAATGCCCTATAGAAGTGTCCTGAGGGGAAAAGTTGAAACAGGATGTGAGGGGTCTGTAGATATTTTCTCAGCCCTCCTTCTTACCCTCGAAATATACAGGTCTATGGAAGGCAGGCTGGTTGCAATTTTTTTACTGCAGTCCTAACTATCTGTTGGAGTCTGTACCTGTCCTGTTTAGTTGCTGTACCAAACCAGACAGTTATGATAGACTCAATAATACCTCCTATAGAACTTTATTAATAGCTCCTGGGGCAGCCTGAACTTCTTCAGTTGATGCAGGAATAACATTCTTTGTTGTGCCTTTTTAATGATGGTTCTAATCTTAGGTGTCCATTTCGAGTCCTGGGAGATTATAGAACCCAAAAACCTGAAGGATTCTACTGCTGATACTGTGTTGTTGAATATAATAAGAGCTGGGGTGGGTTCTAACTTACCTCGCTGCTGGTTCGCCTCCTCCCGTGCCGCATGGGCGCGCCGCATGGGCGCGCCGCATGGGCGCGCTGCGTGGGCGCGCATGCGCAGTGCCGAAAAATCCAAAAAAAATTTAAAAAAGCAAAAAAAAGATGGCGACCGCATGCACAGAGCCGGAAGGCAGCTTCTGTGCATGCTCAGAAGAAAAAACAAATCAAAAAAATACAATAAAAAAAAATTCAAAAAAAAAGAGGGCGGCGCCCACGGACCGGCACCGACCGATCCGGTTCGGTGGCCGGTGTTTTGGCATGAAATGCCAGTCGTGGCATCCCAAGGGAGGAGTTGAAACAGTTTAACAGCTGAAACAGAATGTGAGGGGTCTGTAGATATTTTCTCAGCCCTCCTTCTTACCCTCGAAATATACAGGTCTATGGAAGGCAGGCTGGTTGCAATTTTTTTACTGCAGTCCTAACTATCTGTTGGAGTCTGTACCTGTCCTGTTTAGTTGCTGTACCAAACCAGACAGTTATGATAGACTCAATAATACCTCCTATAGAACTTTATTAATAGCTCCTGGGGCAGCCTGAACTTCTTCAGTTGATGCAGGAATAACATTCTTTGTTGTGCCTTTTTAATGATGGTTCTAATCTTAGGTGTCCATTTCGAGTCCTGGGAGATTATAGAACCCAAAAACCTGAAGGATTCTACTGCTGATACTGTGTTGTTGAATATAATAAGAGCTGGGGTGGGTTCTAACTTACCTCGCTGCTGGTTCGCCTCCTCCCGTGCCGCATGGGCGCGCCGCATGGGCGCGCCGCATGGGCGCGCTGCGTGGGCGCGCATGCGCAGTGCCGAAAAATCCAAAAAAAATTCCCCCTCCCAAAAAAAGCCAAAAACAAGATGGCGACGCATGCGCAGTGCTGGAAACTTGGCTTCTGCGCATGCGCAGAAGAAGAAAAAACCGGAAAAAAATTCCAAAAAAACAAAAATAAAATCAATAAAATAAAATAAAATGATGGCGGCGCCCACGGACCAGCACTGACAGAACCGGTTCCGTGACGTCGCCGTGATGTCACCA
Organism: Thermophis baileyi; assembly: GCA_003457575.1. Taxonomy (NCBI): domain Eukaryota; kingdom Metazoa; phylum Chordata; class Lepidosauria; order Squamata; family Dipsadidae; genus Thermophis; species Thermophis baileyi. The sequence continues at coordinate 581,193 of QLTV01003900.1, read as the reverse complement.
GTGGGTCGCTACCAGTTCAGGTGAACCGGTCCAAACCGGGAGGAACCCACCTCTGAATAAGAGGTGGTAGAACATGAGGACTCTCTAAAATCCAAAATCATATTGCAAATGATGACAAGAGACCTGAGAATAAGTGGGGTGACACAAATGGGAAAAGCCTGTTTAAAAATATTACCCATAAACCTGCAAATGTTTTTGGGCTGACTATACCAAATGCTCTCTGTTTTTTTAGACTGCCTGATTACCCCAAGTTCTCCCTCAATATGAGTAGTATTTACAAAGCTCATACATATGACATCCTTAAACAGATAATTTAAAGATGCTACAAGCAAGAACAGCCTTTTATAATATTAAGCCTGAAACATAATTGTGGGTACTATTCCTTGACCAAGTCATGTCATGTTATCTTAACTCTGAAAAGATGGTTAACCTGAGGTTCTCCCTCTCTCCACCCTACAAACATAGAAAGGCTTTACAAAAAACATAGAAGCATTCCTTCTATTATGGGAATTTCTCTTTATCTCATGCAACCTCTCTGTTGTAAGCTGAAGTAGTCTTCCATATTCTGGGCTGTTTTTTACTCACCAGATTAATCCCAGTTATGTGGGTTATGAGGATGGGGGCATTTATTTATTCACTTTTTTACTTTATGCGCATGCCACCCAATTCGAAAAGTTTCCGCAAAACTATTTCCATGGGCAGCTGAAATGCATGACAAGAAATTTAGAAAGATGCCTTGCCAGTCCTTTGATCCATTCTTGCCTAATGCTGTCAGCACTACCATGAATGGTATTTCAGGGTTTCAGTTTGAAGAATCTCTCAGTTTTTAGTTAGAAAGATCAGGAACTGAATTTAGAAAAATAATAAAAAGAAAAAAATATAGAGAAGCCACTTCTTTATATTTTATTTTTCTTTCTTTCTTTCTTTCTTTCTTTCTTTTTCTTTCTTTTTCTTTCCTTCTTTCTTTCACTTTTAGCTTTCTCTTTGTTTTCTTTCTTTTTATTATCTTGTATTAGTTTTTAATCTTCTTTCAAAAAATACTTTTAATAAAATTATTTAAAAAGAAGGAATTGAATTTAGGACTTTTTGCAATGGTTTTGTTTTACGATGGAACTATAGCAGTGTGGCAGCTTCTTTTCAGATATTAGAACAACATTTAAGACCATTTTATTTGGAAGTAGCTTTATTATTGGCTAACTAAACCATTTCTCTTATTCTTTCAGCTGTCCTTTAATTTCATTGTAATATAACTCAGATATTGTTTCTCTTGGATATTTATGAGACGAGATTGCCTTTTTTAATAATGCACTCATAGCAGTCAAAGCATGAGTAATATTAAAATTAGTACCTAAAATCTACTTTATTAAAAACCATCTTGACAGTTAATTACAAAATCATTATTTTAACAAAACAAATCAGTAAGCAAATAAATACAATTTCTTCCTTTCAGAGGCTTCTGCTTGGTTCTTCGCCCAGAATGTTGTTAAATGTTCCATGCATAATGCAATTAACCACCTGAAGTTTGATGATGCAAAGTTGCATGCGGTCCTAGCTCACCCAAACTACTTCTAAAAACTGGTTCCTCTTTGCTCAATTGATACAAATAACAAAAGCACTTAGGCTCGCTGGTATTGAAGGTACTTGCACTTCTCCAAGCCAGCAATCATAAAATGTCAACCATGCCTAAAGATATTTGGAGGCTTACAATGGCCCAGTGTTTTCTGTGGTTTATGTGCTGTGCTGTCAGAGTCTTGGTTAAAATGGAAATACTAAAAATAAAGCTTTTCACATTCAATTCTGCAACAGTTTCAGGTTCCACTTAGTGTTTTAAAATTTCATGTTGTGTGCATACATTAAGGCCTCTTTTGTAAGATTTTCCTCATAGCTAGTTTATCAAACTTTTAACTGTTATTTTTTTAAACAAGTCAATTCTTCCTTAGTTCAGCTATTGCTTCCCCATACCATACATCTTGTGCACGCTGCTACAGCTACTGTAAATCACGTCTTAAATTCCCCAGAATTAGTCCTAAATCCATTGGCTTCTGCTAGTAAGAAAGAGGATTGAGTCAGTGTTTATCATTCTTGTCCAGTTCAAGTTCATTATTTGCAGCCTCAGTACCTTCCTGTTCTTTCTGTTCAAAGTTCAGAACAATGCATCACAAAATGAAGATGCATCCATAGCATGGAAGAATATCCTGCAAATTCCTGCCAGGCTCTCCATATCTCAACTCCAGCCAATAAAATTTAGACATGCAAGTCCAAAGGAATGCTCCAAACGGAACGCTCCTATTGCTATCAGACAAAGGCCATGAGGCAGTTATTCTGTCTTTCCTCTCTTGAACAGATTTTCTGGGAAAGAAAAAAAGGGGGGAAATGAACAAGAAAATAAGAAGACTAGAAATAGCAGATAACACTGTCTGCACTACCAAAAATGAATATATGTAGCACAGCTCTATAACCTAATCAAGGAACCAGTAAGGAGATAAACACCAGTCAAGCAGAAAACAATACTCTAATCAAGGAACTGCCAAGGGAAAAAAACCGTATCCTCACCAACACTGGCAAGGCAAGTTACTGTATAGAAATAGGGAGCAAACCCCACACCCACTAGCACTGATGATATTACCTAGTCAGATAATGGAATGTTTTGCAAGCAAATAGCCAAGCTCAGATAGTACAAAGGACTCCACTGTCTGCATGGCCAATAAATTCCATGAATAAGTTCAAGGCAAGCCATCTACACCCATGACATTTGTACTGATCCAGCATGTATGCTGCCTATTCTGCCTCCCAGCCATTAAGTTGCTCTGCTTCATTCATATACAGTATATACCACAGGTGGCACACAGAGCCCTCTCTGCAGGCAGGTGAGCTGTCGCCCCAGCTGAGCTGCACCGCGCATGTGCGCGTGCCTCCTGCCAGCCAGCTGGTTTTTGGGTCTCTGCTGTGCATGCGTGGGGGGGTGGGGCGCATGTGGGAGATGCACACGCATGTGGGGGTGCATGTGTGTCATGCATGCATGCGCGGGGTGTGTGTGTGGGGGGGGGGGGCACGCACC
>QLTV01003900.1:507244-567898 GCA_003457575.1 Thermophis baileyi | reverse complement strand
AACCGGTCAACCGGTCCCTTCGGCCGTGGAGGCCACACCCAGTACCTTCCAGGAGCTTCCATGCTCGAGCCCCGGAGCGGCAGCAGACCTGTCCGCACAGGCCGCTGCCTCACCACCAACTGAATTGCAGTAGGGCTCCCAGCAGCCCTGTCTGCACAGGCCGCTGCCTCACCACCAACTGAATTGCGCAGGTCTAGTAGGGCTCCAAAACGCCCCGCCTACCTGCGTGATTACGTATGCTGGACAGCTCCATCCAGGAGGGGAGGGGTGTTATGTTCTAACTGTTTAAACTGTGTTACATGGTTCCAACCAGGTCCAGCGTTTGAGCGGGAAAAAGCTCAAACGCTATTGGCTGGTCTGTCTGACAGCTCCCTATAAAAGGGCAAGCTGTCAGACTGCTCTTCGCTGGTTGCTGATACAAGAGCTGAAATAAAGAGCTGCTTTGGAAGTCTGTCTCCTGTCATCTCTACCCACTATCTAACAGTTTTCTGTAGTATCCTTATTTCCCCTTTTATGGAATGTTTGGATGGAAAAAGTTTACATAAGTGACAATTCTAAACATTCAAGAAATGTCATTTTAATTACCGTAACATATTTTCTAAATTGACTGTTGAAAAAGTATCAGAAAGATAAATCATTTTTAAATACATATTGCCATATATCAAGATTTAGGAAAACTGAATTTCTATGGTCCAATCACAAATACATAATTGTTTTGAATATCTGTAAACTAAATCAGCAGACCATGTAATAGATGGAAGTGATGTGAATCAAACTTTTAATCTTTCTTAACATTTCACTACCTAAATTATATTCTCGGATTCGTAATATTTTGCAAGACTACATGTCTGAATTTAGCTGAATGAATATTTTGTGTTGTATAAATCTTCCCCAAAGGGGGTATACTTTCCTTTCTTCCATATAAGAGAAATTCTTTTTGGTTAGATTATTTCCTGATAGTTCATTCTTCTTTTATCTAAACTTAAAGCATGTGATTCTACTACAATTTCAATCCATGCTCTTGTAATCCTTACTATTTTATCTGCTTTAAAAAGCACATGCATTCTTTACATGGTCCTTGAATGTATCTTTGCTGAACAATACAGACTTTACTAAACAGATGGAACAGGAAATGGCAGAATTTTTTTATTAACAGTGATTCAGTTACATCATTGTCTTTGATATAGACCATCTCCAAAGTATTTATCTGAGGTTGAATGATCACATATGCTGCTTATAAAATAAAGCAACAAGCTTAAAAGGTAGTTATCGAATTATTAGTTCATTATCCTACCCATTTCCTGACCAATATCTTAAGTTTAGTCTCTGTTAAAGATGAACTTAATACTGTTTTATGCTTCCAAAGTAGAATTTTATTATACTGCATCAAGCAAAGCAAAAATATTGAAAAAGGGAGACAAATGTAGCGTATTCTTCAGGCAAACATAAATGTACCATTTATTGGAGATGCAAATAGTGTGCAAATTCCCATTCTTCAGCAAAAGATGGCAAGACAGTTTGCTTTTAACAAAAAGTAAAATTATCACAAGGACCAGATTACTAATCTCGCTTCACTTTCTTAGTTTAAGAAACAGTCACTACAGTTAAATCTATGAAATTGGGGGAAATTCCTGATCCTTGATGGTTTTCTGATTCGGTACATTGTATATTGGGCCCTATAATCTCCTATTTTTCTGAGTGACTTTTTTCCCCATATATTACCATATATTCTAATTGTCTATCACTTGCCTTAATCAATTGGATGCTAAAGGTTTTAACAGCTACAGGTAGTCCTCAACTTACAACAGTTCAGTCAGTGACCCTTCAAAGTTACAATGGCACTGAAAAAAGTGACTTATGACCGTTTTTCATAGTTACGACCTTTGCAGCATCCTCATGATCATGTGATCAAAATTCAGATGCTAAGTAACTGGCTTATATTTACGACGGTTGCAATGTCCCCAGGTCATGTGATCCCCTTTTGCGACCTTCTGACAAGCAAAGTCAATGGGGAAACCAGATTCACTTAACAACCAGGCTATTAACTTATCAACTGCAGTGATTCACTTAACAACTGTGGCAAGAAAAGATGTAAAATGGGGCAAAACTCACTTAACAAATGTCTCACTTAGCAACAGAAATTTTGGGCTCAATTGTGGTGGTAAGTCAAGGACTACCCGTATTTGGAACCAGTTTATCCAACTATTTCCAACTACTGTGTATCCAGCTCAGCCAGGATTTATTCAAGGTTAGGCTTCTGATTTTTATAATGTTCTTGTTTTAACTTAAAATGAACAGGATTCAGCAGCTACAGCCCTGAATGTTGAGAAAGCATTTTTGTATGGGGTTTTTTTTTAACATGCTCTTACTTTTTGGGAGTTTCCTCAAAATGTTTTTGTTAGGATTAATATAATTTACTCAGATCTTGAATCATATAATTTACTCAGTTCCTAAATCAGGAATTAAGATTAATGGTGTGCCTCTCCTTTGTGAAATTTATGAGTTACATACCAAAGATGTCTTTTTTTTAAAAAAAAATGGCTTAAGGACGTCTTGTCTAGACAATTAAAAACGCTGAAAACATTAATGTGAGTAGACTTGAGTGTCAGAGAATAAAATTCCATATATAGATCACATGGTAACTTTTACAGATAGACCAAAACTCTCTATTCCTAATCTTATTTCATTAATACATGATTTTCATACCCTGATTATTCTATAAACGAGAATAAATCAGAATGTATGCCAATAGGACATTTCTCATTTCATTAATATATATGTTTCACATCCTGCCTAATTATTCTATAAAATGGAATAAATCTGAATTTATTTCCAATAGGCCATAGCAATAATCACAACAATAATTAGTACAATATTGTGGTTTTAGGTTGTGTTCCAACCACTTTGTTTATCTTGATTTAAGCTTTCAAAGAGATGGCTTATTAAGATACAGTTTGAACATGCTATTATTGTCACATTTTAGTGTGAAATCAAGAATGTTTTTAATATGACCCTGTATAAATTGCAGTATTAAATATGCATGTGTTCTTCTTTCCTTTATAGATATTAGTTGAAATGTAATGACATGAAGAACTGTGGATTTTTCAGAGAGTTAAGAAAGTTATCTCTGAATACCTAAAATCTACACTTGATCTGTAACAATGGATTGTTGATATGTGTCACTTGCCAATAATTGAATAACTTTTTTCAACAAGGAAGATTTGAAAGCAATATTGAGACATTAAATTCTCACATAGTCCCAAGGAAATGGTCTGTTACCAGTAGTTACTGTCCCTCCTGTTGAAAAGGGAGTGGTTTCTAGGCCACTGTATCACATAGACAAGAGAAACACAATAATTTGAATTTTGTATTCACTGCAAACATTGAATATTGGGCAGTCATGGGCAGTTATTGGGCAATCACTGGCATTCTTTTGTAATTTTGTAGCATTACCTTTGCTACTATAAATCTACTTATTAAAGATTTGGTGTCCTTGGAAATCTGTTGGCTTCTTGTCTACTTGAGAATATCCAATATAGGGAAGATTTTATATGGCCTTCATCCCAACTCATCAACCAAGATTTATAATACCCAGGAAATCTCAGGGCATCATTTTCTAATATTAGGCTTCTGAGCCATTGTGAGTTCTCAGCCTTAATATGAGAGAATGTCTGAGGAATCTCCTAAACAAGGCAAATCTTGACAGAGTTTCAGTTATCTCTCATGGAGGAGGGGGGGGGGTTTAAACAAAGACAATATTGCTTCTTGCTGGGCCTATAACAGTTCCCTAGCATTTTGTTGCTTCATTGTGTATAACACACTCCTCCTCCTCCTCCTCCTCCTCCTCCTCCTCCTCCTCCTCATCATCATCATCATCATCATCATCATCATCATCTCCTGCCTTTATTTTGTACAAATCCAGGGAGCACACATTATTCCCCAGACTCTTATCTTCCCCATAACATCAATCTTGTAAGAGTGGGTTGGGCTAAAAGAGAGAAAGGAAAAAGTGGCCAAAAGTCCCCAAGCCAGCTTCCACATCTAAGAATGGACTTGAACACACTATCTGCTGATTTCTCATCCAGCAACTTCAGGAATATACCAAAATGGCATGGAGTAAAATCTAGATCAATGTTCAAATAGCACAGTTCAACAGTTTTTTGTTTGTATGCAACCAACCAACTCTTTAGTATGAAATGTGCATTTACTGGGGGTTTTCTGATATTTTCTCCATTGATCGTATTTTTGGAAACATTCAGAAAAATCCATTAAAAATAAAAAACACCCAAACTTGCAGCAGAGTTTGCATGCATATGGGTGCTTTTCCAACAAATTGTTGTCTCTTCTAATTCCTAAACTTCACCTACCTACTTTCATCTCAACAATTAAGTGCTTTAGGCAATTTTCTGGGCAGAAAAATGAGATACAATAGATAAAAGCAAGGGACAAAGAAAAAGAAAAGGAAACACACTTACCAGCTCATGATTGCCAGCAGGCATGCAAGGTGTGGCAGCCTAAAAGAGCAAGACACAAAGGAGACCCAACATTAGCAGTCATAACTCAGAAAAAAGCAAGATAACACACATTTCACCTGAACACTGAATGTACCTCCCTCTTACCATCTAACAGCAGTCACACTTACTTACCTACTTACTTACTTACTTACTTACTTACTTACTTAATTTGATTTTTATCCCACCTTTAATAAGTAACTCAAGGGGGCAAACATACATAATTCTTCCTCCTCCTCATTTTCACCCATAACAACAACCCTGTAAGGTGGGCTGAGTTGAGAGGGAGTGACTGGTCCAAAGTTACCCAGTTGACTTTCATGCCGATGATGGGACCACAACTCTCACCGTCTCCTGGTTTCTACACCTCTGGCTCACCACTACACCAAACTGGCTCAAACATTGATACACCAAAATAAACCAAATACACCAAACATTGATGCTCTTCTATCTGTGCATGGAAATTATTCGCTCCCTGTAAAGTAACTGAACGTTCAGGCAGATTTTAGAATAGGTGTTTGGGAAAGGATCCAAAATGTACATTGACTGAGTGATCCACACTGTAAGAACCCATCAAAATTTGTTTTCTCAAGCAACTGCCCAGGATTGAATCAAGGCTTATCAAGGCTATACTCTAGAGGATTTGTTCACTAGACAACATAAGCTGCCAAGGCCAGAGGTCTAGTATTATAAGAAAACATTACTGAGCAAAAGGAGGGATACCGCAGTTTTAACACTTTTTTTTTTTAGTTTTTTTACAATTTTAAAGAAAACAACTACAGTGCTTGACAATAAGGCCAGACTTTGGCAACTTACAATTATGGGCTTTGATGAGACCCTGAACCCCATTTTTTTCATCTTTTATTGCCAAATTGTACTGGCAGCTTTCAAAAACATCCCAATGTATGGCTGAAAAATAATAGTAGTAATTGTAGTACTAGTAATAATAGCACCTATGTGCTTCATATACCATGAAAACAGAAGCAAACATAAATTATTTTAAAAAAAATGTCACACCAAAAATAAAAGTAGAATAAAATCCAATGGGAAATTGCAACCTGTTTGGGGAAAAACACTGTGTCGGTCTCTTGCCTATCGTGTCTTGGAGTTGTGCACACAAAAAGTGTTGCATCTAGCCACCAAAACCTATTACTATTATATTTATATCCTATGGAATTCAACAAGGCTTACATTCAGTCTTCCCTTCTTTTTATTTTCAGAATGGGAAGAAGATGAAAGGGAACGTGTGATGGCTCCAAAATCATTGAATGAAATCTATGGTGGTATGCGGACATACACCAAGTACATCCTGATCTTTTAGTAAGCAGTAAAGAGATGGAAAAGTCCAGTGAATATTTTTGGACAAGTCCTGATATTTCTAACATTCTAAAACCGTGAGGGCGAACCTATGGCACGCGTGCCACAGGTGGCACGCGGAGCCCTCTCTGCGGGCACGGGAGCCGTCACCCAGCTCAGCTTCACCGCGCATGCGCGTGCCGGCCAGCTGATTTTCAGGTCTCTGAGGCTTTTTTCCCCTCCCAGCGCTGTTTTGGGAGGCTTTTTTCCCCCTCCCAGCGCTGTTTTGGGAGGCTTTTTTCCCCCTCCCAGCGCTCTTTTGGCATGTGAGGCTTCTCCCCCACCCAGCGCTGTTTTGGGATGTGAGGCTTCTCCCCCACCCAACGCTGTTTTGGGATGCGAGGCCAAAATGGGGAGAAGGGGGGGTCGCGCATGCGGGGGGGAGCATGGGAGGTCATGCGTGCATGTGCAGGGGGCGGGACACGCGGGAGGGGCATTGCATTATGGATGTGGGCACGCACACACGCGTGACAGCGCGCGCGCGCGTGCTTTCGGTACCCGAGGAAAAAAAGGTTAACCATCACTGTTCTAAAATATAATACTGATCTTTCTCAGCTTTGCATTATATCCTATTGAATACTAGCATACCTTGTTCATGAGCTGAACTATTTCACATCCCCCCCCAAAAAATGTTGTTTCGGATCTTTCATATCGGTTTGTTTCACGGTACCACTCTAAAGCAACAAACAAACCTGCTACATCTTGCAGCCATGACTACTTCTTAAGATGAAGAACATAAAGAATAATTCTTAAGATAAAGAAACGTATAAAAAAATAACCGTGGTGTGAAGGCCCTGAATTCCACTAGAACATGTGATAGCCAGAGACCTGAAGCACCCTGGATTGTGAATCATAAAAGTGGTTTAGCTTTTGATATGAATTTGTTAGCCACCTATTCCCTGCATCATCTCAGAGTTGACAAATAACCCTGACATAGGCATATCATAAGCAAATAATCAAAATACGTTATTAGCATTAATGTTTAAATACTGAGATTTCTTCACTAGGGTTCTTGATTTTGAAGCAACTGATCAGGGTTGCTGTTTTCTTCCTGAGCCATCATTAACTATGAATTTCAGGGAATTCTTTGGGGGGGGGGGAGTTGAGTTAAAAGAATGTTTCCCTATTGCCTTCCTAGCACAAGGGCTCTCTAGAAGAGCAAGAAGGCCTCTTCCCCAAAACAACTAGCTCATCCCCAGAGGCCCCTTTATGTGGAAAAACTATTTGAGTGCTAAAATAAGTAATAATAAAAAAGAAAGTTGGCCTCAACTAAGAGAAGTCTCATATCCACTTAATTGAACCCCCATGTTACAGAATACTTATAGAACAAAAAGGGGACAGGGGAGGTGGTTTTTCCCCCCACAAATGCCATGTAAACATCAAATCCAGCCAAACTTCAGTTTCAATCATTTCCAGAGGCAACTGCATTTGGCCTTTTGGTCCTTGGGAGATGTTCTTCTATAATGTGCCAGTTCTTTTCTCCCCTTTTTTCCCCCCTCCCTTTTTTGTACTGGAAACTGCTTACAATCTTTATTGTTTACAGAAAGAAAGAAAGAATGAAGTTATTGACTTCCAAACAGCAGAGGGCATCAATAGATTAGCTTGCGAAAGAACATGAAATCTAACCACATTTTGTTTTACAAACTGCTCTTGCATCTTCATTAATAGATGCAGGTTCATATGCCAGATTAGGTAGGTATGTCTGGCTACATAGTCAGGCAACCATGTATCTTCTGAGCATGATTGAAGGCAACACAACAGCAAAGACATTATGTCTACTCCCATCACCCCATTTCACAGTACTATATGTCCTGTCACTGTAATGCCTTATGCCAGTGATTCTCAACCTGTGGTCCGCAGACCCTTTGGGGGGCATGATGTCATCACAGGGAGTCCGCGAAGGCTTGAAGAAATGTTGTGATTTAAACCTTAAGACCTGGAGGGGGTCGGTGGCCATGGTCTGTGGCCACAAAAATTTTAAAGGGGATCCCTGATGAAGAAAAGGTTAAGAACCACTGTCTTATGTCCTCACTCATTCAGTACCCAGAAAGGTATTCTTAGAGCCTTTCCACACTTACATCTCATTATGGTATAAACCTGTCTCAACTTTTTGTGTTTTCTCTTTTCTTTTGTATCCTCTTCTTTGTACTGGCAGTCCACAAATACAAAAGTGAAGTGATCTGTTTAGGACAAAGTTCCCCAACCTTTTCGTCTTTTGGGACCAGCGGGGGGTGGGAATGGTTCTGCGTCCACAGTGGACAAGCGTGCGCACATGTGCAGCTCTATTTGCGCAAGCGGCAGGCACACACACACGTTGCTCGCACAAATGGGGCATGTGCACACACGCTCGCTGCTTGTGCAAGTGGGGATGTGCGTGCTCACCCACCACTTCCACTGCCCAGTTCCAAAAGGCTCAAGACCTGCTAGTGGGCCGCAGCCCAGGGATTGGGGATCCTTGGTTTAGGAGTCCGACAAGCCACTTCTGTGTGTGCAGGGCCAACAGAGATTTCCATGAGGTGCTAGAGTGGCAAGCAGGTAAAATTCTGGTAAACTGATGTTTTGTAACTGGCTGGTCACACCAGTCAGCTGTTTTGTGTGAACGGGCAAGCCCCCAAAGCAACCAATTTGTGAGAGCACTAACAACACATATTCAAAATTCCAAATGTCCCCTTCCCAAAACACTTGAAGACCTTTGATGCAATAGTAATGACCAGATTTTGACACGGGGAATAAATAAATTGTTGACAACAATCTGCCAATGCCACATGCGTGTGTCATTAGGGGACTCAGCTGCCAGTAATGAATTATTACAAATGAAGTACTTTTAAATGCTGCTCTTAAATCTTAAGAGGCTTTTAAGATGCATTCCAATACTGAAAATCTGTGAGGGGAAGCCCAGTTTTGGGTGGCGTCATGGGGAGAGTGTCAGCAGTACAAAGAAAGAGCCCAATTAAACAGTATAACGTATCTCTTTTATCCATGAGTTGACTTCCATAAACAATCCCAGACTTCCCACATCACAGACTACAGAACATGGTTTCATTTAGTATACCAAACTGTATAACATCATATCTCAGAAAAATAAGAAGCACTCCAAAGGACTATATAAGTGAAGACATGCATTTCCTGCCCATAAGAAGCTTACAGAGTTGAAAGGAAAGTGACAGTTCATCTTAGGACACACAAGAGTTGATTGGGCTATGAGTGGACAAATGTGTTTGCAATATAAGGGAGACTGAAGTTGATACCAGAAGGTAAGAGCTAGTCAGTTGAAGATGGAAGGAGGAGAGATGCTTACGTTTCTTCACTTGATCATAGTTTTGCTGCCCTATCAGGCAACACGCTGGAGCTGGGATACCCCTAAACAAGTGATAGTTCCAAGTAAGCGTGAGCGTGTTGCCCCATACAATGTTCTTGTTGTTTGCTGAGCTGTGCTGTGCTGGGAGAGAAACCCTTCCCCCTTGCCTATGATGGAGTTTTATCTTTTAAAACAACAACAACAACAAAAGGGCATCACCAGACAGCCACATGAAAATACAGTCTAGCAATCCTTGAGCCAAAAGAAAAGAATGCCAGCAATTTTGCTGTCCCAGCGAGCCCTTGTCTTAGTGTCTTAGTTAACAAACTTAGTGAAGAGTGCTGTCCTTACAATTTTACAGTCAGTAACACAATCAGAAGAACATGGTTCTTTTTCAACTGTCTGTGCAGCACACCACTAGTCCTGTCTTCGAAACATAGGTTTAGCACTCTTCCCAGGGCACTAAATCCATATTTTAAAAAATGGGTCTACCATCCTTTCAGAATATAGTAATTTAAACCTAACTATGTTAGGTCTTACATAGACTGGTTATAAACAGGTAGTTCTCATTTAGTGGCCACAATTGGGACTCAGTCATTAAGCCAAGTGGTTGCTAAGCAAAATCATGACTGTACTTATGATCTAACTTCAGCTTTCCTTTGCTTTACAGAAGTTGTAAATATGAGGATTGATCATAAAGTTTCTTTTTCATCACCGTTATAACTGGAACTAACTAGCTTGTGACTAGTTACAAATGAGGTAGTCACTAAAAAAGGAATGCCTGTATATAACCAGACTGTGTAAGACCTAACATAGTTCTTAGAAGTTCAGAAAACAGCATCCAGAAATTATGGAAGCAATGACCCTGCATGAATTGGGTGTCTAGTCTCTCCTCCCATACAAGTCAAAAATGGTCTTGGAGAAGAATTCCTAGTGAACAGATGGGAAGGGTGTGCCCATATCAGCCTAAAATGGCCAATGGTAGTTGAGAAAATAACTGCTTCAACCATCCACGCTCTCAATGGAGCATCCCAAATCATATTAACAGCTGGGAGATACTGAAAATATTACTTAAGATATCTTTAAGCTGCCTCAGCAATGAGATGGGAATGAGATGAAGACAATGTTATGTTGCTTAACATAAAACTATCTATCAGGGCATACTCATACTGTGAATAGGAAATAAGGCTGATCCCCAAGTTTTCAGGAATATAAAAACTAAGCTGGCTTAGTTGAGCTGCATCTCAGGTTGAAACAACTGTGACACTGTATTTTTCATAAGGTTGAGGAGGTGCCACAATAGTGGTAGGAGCAAAGAGATGAATCCTTCATGCTAAGTTTCATTATATACTTGATAATATCCTGCTCCTGAGTTGCAGAGCACAAGGCTTTGAAAACACCATAATGGATCATTATTTGGACAGACAGCTTTCTATGTTCTTCAAAAAAGCATCCAACATCTGTTCACATTCACTATTAATGTGTGGATAGTAATTAAGGGAATCGAACTGTTCTGTGTTGTCTGCAAATTGAATTTTAGTTTAAAAAGCCCTCGGTTCTGCCCTTATCATGCTAGACATATAAATAACGAGTCAAGACTTTCCTTCCTTTTTTCCCAGGTGGATCTCAGAGTCACCATTTTTGCTCGCAACATCACAATCCATTAGATTCAACAAAATAGATTTGGAGCAACCCTCACAAGTCAAGTAACATGTCCATTTGGGGCACCTATTGGCTGGCCTAAAATTATTTGTTATGTACCTGACATCAGCGGTGGGTTGCTCCCGGTTCGTCCCAGTTCTGCGAACCGGTAGCGGCGGTGGCGGGAGGCTCCGCCCACCCACCCGGGATGCTTCTGCGCATGCGCAGAAGCGCCGCACGCGAGCGCTCATGAGCGAACCGGTAGCGACGGGGTTTAGAACCCACTACTGCCTGACATCCTTAGGCGATAGCTGTTATCATTACCTTTTCAGCTATGGCTTCTCTATTTCTACAGGTTTTAATCACCCTAGGAATGCTTTTTCATTCCCCTCTGTCCTGCCGGTTTCCACAAAGTGTTTAGATGGGACTAAAACACTTAGGCATTCCAGGTCTTTTTTGTGGTCTCCAGACAAATAAATTCTACACTCCCACAGAACAGACAATTTGTGGTCAGATTATTTTTTTAGTGGCGAGCCACTACTAAATTATCAACATAGCAAAAGGGTATCTGGGTAACTCCCATTGACTGCATGGAAGATGTCTTTGGAATTGGCTTTTTGATCTTTTGGGCCTAGGAAGAACCTGCCTGCCTTCTGCTAAATGCAGAGAAAGGCAGAAACAGGGAGATGATAGTACTGTTTCCCCACTTCCTACTTTTCATTAGTTAGACCTTCGGTTCAGACTGCAGCAAAGTTACGGATGCTATTTGTAGCTAAGTAGCTGATAGCACTGAAAATACACAATAAAGAATGTTTCCTGAGGCTAAAACTATTTGCTGTACCCACTAAAAAACATCTCTGATAATTTACCCAAGTGACCAAACAAGGCTCATTAGGAAACATTTCCTCTCCCCTCCGCATGTAGCAACCTGCCCATCAGATGCACATTCCTGTATTATCTTCCTACTCAGGGAAGAGAAGAGGGTTTTTGCAGTCCTAATTATTTGATCTCCCTTCCCACCCAAAGGCTCCTTGCTGCCTAACTGTTCCCTGGCCAACACTGTACACATTCCAGGGTCTCTGTTTGTGTTCTCTCCTCTGTTTTGTTATGGGCTGAGTGGTTGCGGCTTTTTTTTTTTTTTAAACCTAATGGAGAAATGCTACCATAAAAGGGCCTACTCCTAGCCTTCAGGGCTGGCCCTGATCCACAAAGCGCAAGGAATGTTCTGCTTGGACCCACTTGTGAGTTACAAACAGGGAGAGATTTTGGCTCAGGGAAGAGATTATGTTTACACAGCATCTCTCCAGGCAATTGCACAGAGAAGGCCAATGTTTCAGAAGCATCACTATGGGGTCCTGCTGTACACCTGCATTTAGCTCCTCTCCTTTGTGGATTTCTCCTATCCATTAGGATTTATGTCTTCAAATTGTGACTGAATCATGTGAAATTTGGGCAGCAAATAACACGTTTCTTCACTGAGATAGTCTCCCTGGATAAGATTCCCCAAACCATGGCAGCACTGGGTAATCTTTTTAAGTACTTGAGAAATTCATGGACAAGTAGCAAAGAGAACTTCTGTAGCAAGAGATGGCATTCCCTTTTGAATATAGGAAACACCAAGAAAACGAATACCACCAATATGATAACCTGCTCCTGAATTGCAGAGACATAAGGATGTGAAAATAGCTTATTGGATCATTATTTGACCAAGCAGAATGCTTCTTACAGTCTTAAAAAAGGACCCAGCATCCATTCAAATCCACCATAAATATATGAATTAGTAGCCTTCAAAATAGCCATGAGAAGTCCACTTAACCTTCTCCAGATTCTCCAGTTTTGGGGTATCTGACGAATCCAGCACCATACCTGGCCGAAATAAGGCTGAAAGAAAAGTTCATCTCTTCTTCCTTTCCTAGACTTTTTAAAATCAGTTTCTCTCCCATGTCAAAGATTGGCCTCAATCTTCCCCTGGCTCAGCAACAGAATACAGAGAAGAAAGATCTTTATACCCATAGCTTCCCATAACCAGGGGTGTCAAACTGGCGGCCCACAAGCCGGATGCGTCACATGCAGGCCACGCCCACCCCAGCTCTGCAAATGGGAAAAACGTCACGAAACATCACCTGATGGCAACGTGATGCCGCGAGTTTGACACCCATACCATAATCCATCCATACATTTCCCGACATCAGAGTTCCAATATCAAGGAAGAAAAAATTATGGATTTTTCCATGGGAACTGATAGGAAGCAACTGAGATGTTGAAACTCTCTCTAACTCTCGGGGCACATCTGATTGGTTGTCTAATTTTTAGATGCGATCTCACTGGTTACAGGATTGAAGCTCAGCTACTTGAAACAAGCCAATTACTCTGTTTTCCTTTTATTTATTGACTGCTAGAGTTAATCTCTTGTGGGATTCCAGCTGCTTTTAATGTATTTTAAATGGATTCTAAGGATTGATTATTGTTATTATGTTTTTATATTTGATAGTATGGAAAGCAACTCCTCTTTTGGAGAGGAATATCGGGACACACATTTCTTAAATAATACAATAGCTAAGGGACATTACATAAACAGTGATTCCCCTTTGTTGTGAAGTACTATGGAGCCCTTATGAAGTACCATCTCTATTCTGCAGAATTAAACAACTGTGTGTAGTTTTATATGAAGACTTATGCTACTTTTCCAAAATCATTTTTGTAATAAATTAGAAGAACATGTAACAATAGAATTTCATAACCAAACCACATAGGCACACACCCACAAGAAAAGCCTGGCATTTTCTCCTACAAGAATGTAGTCCAGATAATAAGGACCTGTTACGAACTTGCTTCAACTGTACATCTCTAACCTTAGATGGAAATACCCAGGGGTGGGTTCTAACTTACCTCGCCGCCAGTTTGCTTTCTCCTGCACCGCGCCACATGCGCAGTGCCAAAAGTTCACAATTTTTTTTTAAAAAAAGCCAAAAACAAGATGGTGGCGCATGTGCAGTGCCGGAGACTAGGCTTCTGCGCATGCGCAAAAAAAAAAAAATAGCAAAAAATAACAAAACAAAAAAATTCCCCCACCCCTCAAAAAAAAAAAGATGGCGGCGTCCACGGACCGGCACCGACAGAACCGGCTCCGTGACATCACCAGCGGTTTGCTACCGGTTCTATAGAACTGGTGCGAACTGGGAAGAACCCACCTCTAGAAATACCATATGCTTTAGTTCTGAAGATTACTGAAGTAAAATGTTAACAAAAATAAGGGGCAGTGATGGTAACTTTACTAATCATTTATTTGCCAATGAGGCTGACAGATAGCTATATCCACTTTTTGTAAGTTTATAACATATTTTCCCTGTATTTTGTACATACAAAACTTGTCAAGTTAGCACACTATTACGGCATGAACTACTGGAAAGAATTTGCTCAGATGTTAATCAAGGACTTAGAAGTAGAGCTTAAAGGACAGAGGCGAAAATAAAGGATTGTACCAAAATGCAAAATAAATTCTAAATCTCAATCCATTAATCCACTTTATAGCAACAGTGCAAAACAAAAACCCCAACTGAGTTTGTGTATTGTACTCAGTAGTGTTGGAAGCTGACCAGAACTGTTCTTCCTCCCAAGGAAACCATGCATTATTACATAGTTAATCCTGGTGATTCTGAAGAATCAAATGAGGCATGTTTCCCTGAAATTTATCTAACATAAAAATGTCCCGCTGAGATGTCAAAAATCTATCATACAGCCTCTGGACCTGCAACTATATTTACAAACATAGTGGTGGTGATTAATTTCCACTTCATCTCAGTGGTGAAATCCAAATTTTTTTACTACCGGTTCTGTGGGCATGGTTTGGTGGGCGTGGTGTGGCTTGGTGGGGGTGGCAGGGGAAGGATACTGCAAAATCCCCATTCCCTCCCTACTCCTGGGGGAGGGATATTACAAAATCTCCATTCCACCCCACTCTGGGGTCAGCCAGAGGTGGTATTTGCCAGTTCTCCGAACTACTCAAAATTTCCGCTACCGGTTCTCTGAACTACTCAAAATTTTCCCTACCGGTTCTCCAGAACCTGTCAGAACCTGCTGGATTTCACCCCTGCTTCATCTCATGTATTCAAGAACCAATGAGATAAATCCTGGCAGCTTTGTCTCTTCTTCATAAAAGCAGGTTAATGCATCACAATGACACATGCTCAACAGACAAGTGGTATTCCCCACTTTTTTCTAACCTGGAATTCTCCATAGTCACTGGAAATCTTAGCATTAGCCCTCTCAGTGCCTCTGGAGTATCTACTGGGAGGATAAACCTTAGCCTATATTGCTTTCGAAGTAAAATACGTGGTGGTTCACAGTGATTCTGCATCTTGCTCTTACTCATAATATCTAGATATGCCTGCCTCTCCATTTATAGGAAAGTCGTACAAAATCCACAACATTCGAACTGTACAGATTGACTTTATTACATCATTATTTCACATGTCTAAAACATGTACCCTGAGAATGAGCAGCCAAGAAAATGCACCAATACATCATTGAAAAAAATCAACCCAGAGTTTGCACTTTGGGCGCCAGGTTCAAATTATCCTACTTCAGACACATCTGAACCAGGGGTGGGGTTCGCAGGGGTTCGGGAGAACCTCTAGCTAAGATTCTGTGCAGTTCGGAGAACTCCCAAATCCCACTCCTGGCTGGCCCCGCCCAACCCACCCCACCCCTCCCAGGAGTCCCCATGCGGCCCATTTTGGATGCAGGTAAGTGCAGGGCATGCGCGGAGGCTTGGGGAGGGCGAAAAATTGGCCTACCGGAAATTCAGGAAGGCTGGCCTCCGGAGCCTGGGGAGGCCATTTTCGCCCTCCCGGAGGCTCGAGAAAAGCCTGCAGAGCCCGGGGAGGGCAAAAACGCCCCCCCCCCGCCATGATGCAGGAGGCCGACTAGGCCATGCCAACCATGGCCACGCCTACCCAGCAACCGGGCAGAGAACCCCTTGTTAAAATTTTTGAAGCCCACCCCTGATCTGAACATCTAAACTTCAGAAACGTCAGAACTGAAGAAGCTTCTTGGATGAGACGCAAGACATCTTCAAGGAAAAACAAAGTCCAATTGCCTTTTGAAAAAGCACCTTTGGGACAATCATGACCTGGATGACTGAGAACCTCCACAGACATAATGTGAAGACCTAGCTCCAGAGGTGGGTTCCTACCGGTTCTAACCGGTTCTTTAGAACCGTTAGTAACTCGGCGATGACATCACGGAGCCAGTTCTGTCGGTGTCTCCGGGGACACCGCCATCTTGGATTATTTTTTTTATTGCTGCGCGTGTGTGCGGCGCGACCCTGAGCGAACCAAAAGGATCCAGAACCCACCCCTGCCTAGGTCTCTGGAGAAGGCTCTAATGCTGGGGAAAGCTGGAAGAAAAAAGGGGAAAAAAAGATGAGCAGCAGCAAGGTGGATGGACTCAGTTATAGCAGTGATGAGTTCCCTGTGGGAAGGCCTGAAAGACGAGGTTACGGACAGAACCCTAACAAAAAAAATCTATCTGTGATCACAGAATTGACATTGAGTTAATAACACTAATCAATCAATCAATCAGAACATGTACAGGCTGAGGAAAAACAGAAACCCAAATCAAGTAGGTCATGTTACTGGCCACTAGAGAGGGCTGAGAGAATCACACAGGACACAGATAATACCCCCTCCATCCCATGGGTTGTTTAAGACCTCCGTGCACAGGAGAATATCAAAATAAAGACGCTCATGCCATTGGCATCAGAGAGGATCATTAGTTAACCTAAGGCGACACTGTTTCATCTATGGTTACCATTGGCTTGTTTGATTATTTTAAACAACCTCAAATGAACTGGCAGCAAGATGTCAGTGCATTTGATAAGTGCATTTATTGTGCAGATAAATAAATCCAAGTTAGTGACACATGCCTCCTTTTTTGTTATCATTTCTGGTAATACAGTGTTAAGTCTTTAGACAGAAAACATTAAACATTTGATAAATGTATATGGTAAGTTCATCTAAAGAAAAAGGACATTCACAGCGTCTACAGAATGTAGAATGAATACAATTTCTTGCTCTAGACTCCAAAATTAATAAAATAATTTCATGTTATGTATTTGGACTTTAGGGCTGAATTCTGAAATTTCTTTCTCCTCAAACAGAAAATGAAATTCAGTTTCTGGTGATAGATTCTGGAGCAGGTTTTGAAAACCTGCTGGAAAGGGAAGAGGAGACTGTCAGCGGAAGAGTGTGAGCAGTCATTTAACCATGTGAGATAGGCAGAGAATAAAGATATCATTGCTATTCCCACTGAGGAGATTTTTATCTTAGATTCTAGATTCTAATCTGCTTAAGAAGGTTCCCTGTCTTGGACTTTATATAAAGGAGATGTGAACAATATGTGGTCCTTCAAATGTTGTTTAAATCTAACTCCCATGAGTCTTACCCATTCAAAAGCATGAAATAATGGGAGTTGTAGTCCAACGATATCTAGAGAGCTATCTCTTTTCTGTTCTTGATCAAAAGAGCCTCTCTCATTGGATCTACATGGATCTCTTAGCATCCTTCCATCTCCTTTGAGGCACACTGGTAATGTTTTTCAATCTTGTTGCTGGCCGCTGAGGAGAAGATATCTCATGTTGATCCAGATGTCTCCTCTGTGGTCTGCTAACTGTTTTCCTGTGTCACCGATCTCATAATAGCACCAGTAAATCTTCAAAAAGTTCCTATAATCTCCACTTCACCCAAGCTCTCTACAGTCGGCAGTACTTCTGATTACTGGCTCAGCATAAAAGCCGCTGCACATATGGAATTCATCAATCTCTGAGCCAGATACACAACAGTATTGATAGTACACTGGGCACCTATTCCATATTCCAGAGAAGCAAATTTATGCAGAAATCATAGAAAGCTTAGCATATGCAATCTGCATTATGCAAATGAAGTAGGGACTCTGGGTGGCATCAGGTATCTGGAGATTGAGCAGCACAGCACATTTGTTACATTTAGACAATACTGGCTATTCTACAACTGAGGCAATTAGCCAATTCAGAGATTTTCAAACTTTCAAGATGATTGCAGTGGTCAATCTCATCTATTACAATTGAGTATTTTTTTTCCTTTTCTCATTTTATATACAACATTTAGTTACTTAATATGTAAAGACATGATGAATTATCTTCTGCGTGGGTGGGACTGGGAGCGGAAGAAAAATCTTATTTTGGGATTTTGCGCTTCCTCTGAAAAATTACAATGGAAAGTCACATTAATTTGAATGCTCTGAGGAATAACATCACATACCCGTTGGCCTGAGTTTGCACCGTCTTATTTCAATTCGGAGAGTTTCTTCAAAAATTCACATGATTTGGTATTCAAACCAGCCATGGAAATACATTTCTGATTCTCATATTTGCCTCTGTCCATAGCAGGATGAATTTCTCATTGTTTTATTAACATCGCAGAAAAGGCACCAAGGAAGATCATATTTTATCAGCTGACTTTTTATTGGCATGGTCAACCTATTTGTCCAAAATTCATCTGCTTTGAAGCCTAGTTCATAGGATCCTCACTGTCGAGACTTAATTTAAAGACTAGCAATTTTTCCCAATTACATGGTCAGCCTCTATAAATCAAAAGCAAAGCATCACTATCTTCCTCACTTTCTCCTTGTGCCTTTTTATAAAGGCCTGAAGCATGCTTCTTCAAGGTGGGGGCTCCAGAGTGCTGATGGAAAGCAGGCTGTGTGTGATGTTGCTTTGCTGCTTCTCTCTTGTCAAACTTCTGAGTAAAGGCACAGCACCAGGATGCTAAAACATCATGCTTTTACTCATTTGGCTTGGAACTGCTCATCCATCAAGCTCCTCCATAATTCTTATCCTCCTCCACCTCAGTCCTGCTCCGTTTATTCTGAACTGCTGATTCCTTCCCTTATATAGATTTTTTTTCCCCGTTAGCATTAGGAAGGGAAAGGGGTAAACATGCAAGGGAAACGTTCCTCGAGGTCAAGGAGGCCGCCACCCAACTGGTTGTAGCTGCTTAACTGGGAACGAAGAAATCCACAGCTGGAACACGGCATTGCACCTGCTGCTTATTTGTTTGCTAAGGGCTTCATGTGGAGCCACAGGACTATAATTCTTACGATGCATGCAGGTTGATTGAAATCTGGCACCCACATTTGACAAGGGAAGATGGGAAAAGGGGAAGGCAAAGCCAGGAAAACACATTTCGGGAAGGGCTGCCTTGCAGGCCAACACTTTAAAAGAACACTGCATTTTGAAAATGTGATGAATTTGGAATGCTGCATCAGAGCACTTCTTGAGACCAAGCACAGTGCCTAATAAGACAAGTCAGAGCTATGCAACATCCCAGTTACTGTTGCTATTCAACCCTTAACAGAGGATGTAAGAAGTATAGCTGTAAACTCTCTAACTTTTCCATGTTATTTCAATGTTCTCTTACAATCTGATAGGACAGCAAAATGATCTGGCTTTCTTTCCAATAAATAAAAGCAAATGGCCACACTTAGAAGCTGTTTACTATACAAATATTTCAAAATTTTGCTTGGAGACATGCTAGGTCAACATACAGAGACATTTCTAGCATTGTTCATAACGGCATTTAAAAATGACTAGAGCTTCCGTTGAGTGTCATTTCTCACCTATGGTTCAAACTAAACTGAAAAAAGCAAAGAATCAAGTGGCATGACCAGGGGTGGGTTCCTCCCGGTTCGGACTAGATAGCCCGAACCGTTAGCGACCCGCTGGTGACGTCACAGATCCGGTTCGGTCGGTGCCGGTCCGTGGGCGCTGCCATCTTTTTTTGGGAATTTTTTGTGAATTTTTTACTGTTTGGAAGGTTTTTCCTGTTCTGCTGCTTGAAAAAGGGCCCTCCCGCCGGCCCCCAGGTGTATACTGACCTTTATTCCTTCGCCCGAAGCACAGATGATCAGCTCCTCAGCTGTGTTTCAGGCTGATTGCAGCTACTGAGCATGTGCGGAAGCAAAATTGCGCGAGGGAACGCGCGCGCGCAAAACGTCACAATGCGAACCGGTGGGGAAGGTAAGTGGAACCCACCCCTGGGCATGACCATTGCATCAAATTGCAAACCGTTCACCTTCCAACCATCTCCATATTTGCCTTGATCTTCAGGAAGGTTTCCCATATAATCAAGAAATTCAGCTTGGTCACATGTTTAGATCATCCCCCTCCCCCCACAAACACACTCACAAACACACACACACACACTTTTTCACATACCTAGAGAGAAAGTTTTAAAAATCGTTTCAAAATTCTGATTTCCAAACATCTATAAGAAATTCAAAGTAAGATATAACATCATGTACAGTATAAGTACAGAAGCGCACAAATGTGCAAAGATAATGTTTCTATCTTTGGGCAAGTTCTATACTGCCAAATGGCTTATGGAAGAAAATGGTTCAAAGCAAGTAAACTTTTTTCATGTATGCATCTATTTTACAAGCTGTCCTTTCTTGAAGTTCCACTTGTGTGTCTATGCATATGTGCAGTACATGAATTCAAAACAGAGATGCCCAAATCCCATTAAAAGCAATAGATATTATATGTGCAGCCTGGATACATGAATTGTAATTTCACTGGGATACTGGCAGGCATTCTCATGAATTGCTTCCTTACAGTGGTGGGTTTCAAATTTTTTTTACTACCGGTTCTGTGGGCGTGGCTTGGTTGGCGTGGCTTGGTGCGCGTGGCAGCGGAAGGATACTGTAAAATCTCCATTCCCTCCCCACTCCAGCGGAAGGTTACTACAAAATCCCCATTTCCTCCCGATCAGCTGGGCCCCGGGAGGCAGAGCATATGGGACTCAGGAGGCAGAGAATAGATGGGGGCGGGGCCAGCCAGAGGTGGTATTTACCGGTTCTCCGAACTACTCAAAATTTCCGCTACCGGTTCTCCGAACTACTCAAAATTTCTGCTACCGGTTCTCCCGAACTGGTCAGAACCTGCTGAAACCCACCTCTGCTTCCTTAGCTCCTTAAACATTTTTATGAGCACTACCAAACAATTGTTTATTTATTGATTGATTTTCATAAAAGTATGGACAGTACACAGAGGGTAACTCAGTGTAATAGGAATAGGATTTAAAAGAAGAAAATTAGAAGGCAGCCTATATGGGTAGAATAACAGACCAAACTCAGATGCACCCTGATATCTCCTTCTATGGTACTATTTTCCATACTGCTAGTTTACTCCTAAATTAAGCTGTCCCAGCATGGCAGAAAGCTATCATTCCAGACTCAACCTACAGTATAGCAAATTCCAAAATGAGTCAGTTCATATAGTAGAGTGTCTTGTGCACAGAACTTGGATTTTTTTTTTATGGGAACCCACTCATTTTCTAAGATTAATTTGTTCTTTCGGTGTGCAGAGTCTCTGTCCTGTTCTCCATGATGAATGGATGTGCTTGTCATATGTGAATATACTGAAATGCTAGAGAAGAGATTGAGCATAAAGAAAGAACATGGTTGATTTCATCTGGTTTTCCAACTCATCAAACAGTGTTTGGACTGCTCAACTACCTTAGGATTTTAAAGTTCTTCTTACAGGAAAGTATTAAGATGCAATTAGATGAAAAGGGTAGGGCAGAAAAAATACTCTATATCCAATATTCATCTCAGCCACATTGCTCCCTTTGCTAGAAACAATTTCCTTTTACCTCAGTTCATCTCAGCCATTTCCTTCTCAAAACTCCCTCTTACAAGAAAAAAGGTTGATTCATCTTATATTCCCTTTATTTGCTGCCATTTGATTCTTGCCTCTTCTCTTATGTATCCTACATATTCTTTCCATGTATGTAATCTGTAAGCTCTTTGAGTAAGCACTGCACTACTTCTGTGCAACATTACCAGTGCTGTGTACAAATTCAATCATATTGGCAACATTTCCATTAATTTGGCAATCTCCAGATGTGGTGGGAATTTAAATCACAAAATTCAGCTGGCTGGATAGTTCTGGGAGTGGCAGTCCCAATATATCTAGAGACTTCAAAAAAGGCTTAGTTAAATTTTTTCCACTTTGGCTAACATCTACTAAATTCCAACAAATCTGATGTTATGGCAATGTTTGTGGGTTTTTGCTGGTTAGAATAGATGTTTTAATATATAACTAAGGCAGTAGCAAAAACAAACCAATTAAAGGAGAGCAGCCTTGGACAATGAGAAACTGAGCTATGTTTTTGATGAATTTGGGACAATACAGGGTAAGTGAGAAATATTTTCTGTAGTCAATTCCCTCTCTCCCCTCAGGAACTCCTCTGGTTTAAGCATATTGGAAGACCTTCAAAGTACCCTTTATGTCACAATGAATGACCCAAAACCTACCTCTGATGCAAATAAAAAAAATTATTTTCTTTTTTCCCCCACCAATTGTCTTAGATATTCCACAAATGTACCACATCATTGAAAATATAATTTCTTGGTATGCAGAAAAAGAACCGAGACCTTATTTAGATGTTATTTAGTATTAGGCTTCCTCAAGTTTTTCCCAAACTCTCTCTCTACTTCCAAACGTAATGACAAGCCATCAATCGTTTTTCATGGCAATCATGATCCACTGCACTGAATGTCTTCCATTCTATCTCTTGACTATAAAATGAACTTCCATTTCTTCTGCCCCTCCTACATACCTAAACACTTTAGCCATATTTCCTAATTAGATTTATATTGCATCTTTTTTTCAGGAGCTCAAGATAACATAACTAGCCTTCCTGTATCCCATTTTTCTCCTATAACAAGCCTGTAAGTAGATGGGGCAGAAATTAGCTTTAAGTCAGCCAGGGAGCTTTCATTGCTGACTGGAGAGTTTTACCTATTAGGCGTAGTCCTCCTGGGCCCAATCCAATACCATGACCATAACCTCATAGTGGCTTTTTTAGCCCTGATTAAATTTCACTACTCTTTAAATTTTTGATTGTAGCAATTTATTCAAGAATAGCCTGGCTTATGAATAGCGAGTCAAACTAGACAAAAGGTAAAATATGAATGAAACGTGTTTTCATTTTGATGGGAGCAATGGAGAGGAAGCAATCAGGGCTTGTTTTGGTGTTCTCCAAAGTCCAAAGGATGAAAAAATGGGAATGGGAAATGGTAACTTTGGACGATCCAGGAGAAAATTCAAGGAAAGAATGTGAAATACGTTTTTCTGTTTATATTTTTTTATAGCCTCACATGTATTTGCAACAAATGACACGGAAACTTGCCCCATATGTCACACAGTGGTCAATCCTCTAGCCCAGTGAATTTCCTCTGACTTTGCTTGCTTACAGAGGAAAACAGTAGGAAATATGGTCATTTATGCACAGCACATTTCCTCCCATTTTGGAGTTGCTAAGAAATGCTGCAAAGCAAAAGCTGGGGTTAGGAAAGAAATATTCAGTGAATCTGCCTTCCCGCCCGCGTGCACACACACACACACACACACACACACATGACGCCCCCTCCCCAAGTAATTAATAAAGTTACTTTTTATCGTCAAAATCCTAAAGGTCTGGATCCCCTGAATTCTAGACAGCCTGTTTTTTTGTTTGCAATAATGATTCTCCCAGTTTTAAACATTCAGAATTTCAGCATTTCTTAGCTGCCACAATATAACCATGCTGATACTGCATTGGTAAAAGTGAATGCTGAGATATATGAGCGTAAAACACATATATTGAAACTTCTAATAATCTGAGAAAACAAAAAAGAACAAAATAGAAGAAAACATAGCATGATTGTGTTAAGTTTTTAATGTAATTTCTATTACACATTAAGTTAGGTGCAAATTGATCAAATTCCTCAAACACCTCAGAACTGTGAAATATTTTCCCACATTTTAAATACATTTTCCCCCTTTTGGTTTGTATATAGGATGCCCCTGCACTGCAAAAAATTATCGCTTTTTATACAGATTTCTAATTACTTGAACAATTGTACAGAAAAGCAAATGGCTTTCGGAATCTAAGTTGTCCTTTCCTACTTTAGATAAGAATAGACTTCCTCCCTCCCTTCCTAAAATCAAGTACTTCGCAGCATTAATTATAACATGGGAAGCACTGAAAAAAACCTAAAATGTAAAAACAAAATGCTAAATAGGTTCAACTCATTAAGTTGAACCTAAAATGCAGCTCCTATGCAAACCAAATATTAATTCCACCTTTCACTCAACTGATGGTCTCCAGAAATATTGGATATAGTTCCTAGAATGCTTTGCCTTTGCTATATTTCTAGCTGAGGCTTATAAGAGAGATTTTTGGAGTATGCAGGGTTAAAAGAGATTGGTTATGCAGTCTCCAAAATCCTTGCAGCAGAATGGAGAAGTGTCTTCTCAGCAAGATAGTCGCTTTTTCACTGTTCTCTCTTAAGCTTTTAATAAAGTATTAACCAAAGTCCAATCATCCCAGAGTCCTTGATATGGAATGCATATAAAAAGCATGCCTGCCACTGATTCAGTTTTCAATGCATCGAATTTAAGCACTTTTTATTACACCGTCCTAATGTATCACATTTAACTGTATCTTAGTGATACTAGTAACATGCACGTTCATACAATTCAATGATGGACCGGGTGGAATTGTGCATACCCAACATTAAGAAGACACCGGCAAATTAAATTGTCATGATTATTTTCTTTGATTTATTTTTGCAGCCCTTGGAATCAATTAGAGCCAGACTGAAAGAGCCAAAGAGTTGTTCAAGACCATACAATAAATTTCTGAGCTGAACAGGTATTCCTGTTGCTCAACCTGAAATGGGACTTCTCATTAATTTTCTCACTGAAAACATTCAACTGTGGGCAGGGCAAAAGAAAAGCTTGGATGTAAGGTGTTTGTTAAATTTGTTCCAATAGAAGATAATATCTGTAGCTCAGGGTTGAATTGTGGAGTTCTTGGTGTTCTCTGAGCTTGGTGGTTTGTTTGCACAAGTTTCAACTAGATATCATCAGTTGTTAAAATAAAATTATCTCAGCCAATGTTTAAATGGAAAATTCCTGAATGCTTCTTATAAGAAAATGTAAATACATGTGTAATAATTAATGTTGTCCTCCAAATGATCCATGTTTTCAGAGAAAAGGAGAGTCAAAACTGTACCAAAGTCAACAGTCCATCATATCTGGTTTATGCATCTTTTCACAGATTAGATTAAAAAAAAAAAATCAGTATGAAGCTGGGAGAAACCTATATATTTATTTATTTTTCACACTTCTTAAATACCCATCTCTCTCAGAGAGGGGCTCTATATCTCTTCTATTTAAATGGGGTTCACGGCAACCAATGGTTGATATTTAAGCCCTAAATATATGTGAAGAATTTCATTTCCATTCTATTATATATTTTGTTGTTGTTAGTCGCGAAGTCGTGTCCGACCCATCGCGATCCCATGGACAACATTCCTCCAGGCCTTCCTGTCCTCTACCATCCCCCGGAGTCCATTTAATCTCATGCCGACTGCTTCAGTGACTCCATCCAGCCGCCTCATTCTCTGTTGTCCCCTTCTTCTTTTGCCCTCAATCGTTCCCAGCATTAGGTTCTTCTCCAGTGAGTCCTTCCTTCTCATTATATTTTAGATCTCACAAAATTGTCTTCTATAGTCTTACTAATAAACCAGTCCATTTTTTACTTTTGAATTAACTGCTCTAAAGTCACTGGATTACTCCAAATTCTAATTAAGGGTCCAAGAACTGGCTTTCTATCGTGAATAGTTTCATTTAAAATATTTCTTTTTGGCCATTAGAAAAGAGATCCAAATGTTTTAACTTTCCCTTATAAACACAAACTAATCTCTTGTATATTTCTTTAGGTTTTTTTAATGACTTGTCCCACCCTAGAACTTTTTGTGAAATAAGGAAACCAGGGATGTATACAAAATTCAAGATCCAGCAATCATATAATTGTGCATAAATGATGCTGCCATTATTACATTGGGAGTTCTATTCCAAATAAACCCTAACACAGAATTAGCATTTTTTTAAAAAAAAATTACTACTAGTCATGGAGTTGATCTTTTGATTCTAGTATCAGACCTCAAGGTCACTTGTCCAAGATGTTCCTTTATACACATGGTGCATCATTCTACCTTTATGTACAGATTTTGGAAAAAAATCTCTATTGATTGTGTCACGCTCAGCCTGGGTTTTCATCATCATCATCATCATAAAATAATGTACTAATATCTGCAAATAGGCTATGAATAAATCAAAATACCAACATTGCCAGTACAGATCCATTTTGAAACTGCAGCTGAAAAAAATGTCAGAATGGCCCCATACCTCTTGATATTTTCAAAGAACTTCAAAGTACTGGCAAGACACCTATTGGCAGGCCTCCATATACTATTAATCTTTGGGATACAAAGAAACTATTTCTGTAGGTCTCTATTAACAATATTCAAGTATGCTTTCTCCACTTTTGTTTTTCCTGCAGAAATGGAGTCTGAAATTATTATGGATAGATGGTCTGTCTAAATATTATCTTTCTGATATGAAGTCTGAGACTGTAGACAACCCACTTTGGACTCTTGATATTGGAGAAGACCCTTCAGAGTCCCTTGGACTGCAAAAGAGATCAAATCAGTCGATCCTAAAGGAAACCAACCCTGGCTGTCCTTTGGAAGGACAGATACTGAAGCTGAAGCTCAAATACTTTGGCCGCCAAAGAGAGGACTCATTGGAAAAGACCCTAATGTTGGGAAAGATTGAAGGCAAAAAAAAGAAGGGGATAGAAGAGGATGAGAAGGTGAGATAGGGTCATCAAAGGAGTGGGCAAGAGTTTGGGCAAACTCAGGGAGACAGTGGAGGATGGGGGGTGGGGCTGGCATGCTATGGTCCATGGGGTCGCAAAGAGTTGGAAATGACTTAGTGACTGAACAACTGTTCCAAAGTATCATGAACTGGAAGAAAGCATGGTGTTTCACTGAAGTTAAACATTCTGAATCTGAGTATATTCCACTGACTTCTCCAGACATCCCTAATTCTTTGATCCACCCTCTGTCTTCATATTGGCTATACAATAATGCTTCCATCAGCAGTTTGTCAGCATCTCTCCTCTGAATTCTTTGTAGAAGCCCAATAATCTGCCTCCATCCTTTTCTTTATTATACATGAAGTATTTTCTTACAGCCTTGAATAATCATTTGTTTATAATAACAGGAGTACAGGATTGTTTGTGCATTAATTGTTTCTCTCCATACATGGGAGATTTTCTCAGCTATTTTCTTCCTTGAAATGTGAGCTGCATCTTCCATTACAACCCTGAGTATTCAAATGCTCAAATACCCATTCCAAGATCAGATAAATTTATTTAGTTAAGCCTCATATAAAAGCACCTTTTTAAATTTAAAAACCTTTCTGGAATTTCTTGTACTATATGCCTTTGTTACTAAGGGCCTAAAATCTGCTTTCTGAACAGGGCCACATTTTTCCACCCCATGAGAAGCTGACATGGTTTGGCCTGAGTTAAGGAATGAGTCAATGACTTGGGATCTATAGAGATTTCCCCTTCGTCCTTACAAACACCACACCCTAGACATTATGCTTGCTGAATTATTAAAACAAGATGCTAAACTCCTAATTCATCCAGCTCAAGGTTATCAGATACCAGCACCAGTCATTTTAAGGTACGATGAAGGGAATTTTGCAAGGTACATACATGGACAGGTGAAAGTGGCATTTCTGTGTGAACCCAGCTTCTCTAATCAGTTTATCTCAATAAGTAGTGAATCAGTTCTGCTAAGTCCCAGTTTTGACGCATTTATCTAGAAAATATGGAAGTGGATTCCCTAACTGCTACCTTGGTTCAGTAATCAGTTTGATGGGAATAAACAAATTGAAATTAAAATCAGAGAAGAACAAACTTTTTGCTAAGTAGAAAATCAGACTGGACATCTGGAATTCAGTTTTTCATAAGAACAGGTACCCAATCCGAGAGTGCTTTTTGAACCTAGCTAGTACAGTTCCTCTAGATCACGACTCTCGAAAGTTGACAACTTTAAGACTTGTGGACTTCAACTCCAAGAATTCCCTAGCCAGCACAGCTGGCTGAGGAATCCTGGGAGATGAAGTCCACAAAAATTAAAATTGCCAAGTGTAGAGACCCCAGCTCTAGATCTCCAGATGATAAGAAGTAAAGGAATACAATTCCACAAGTGCACGTGCCACAATTGTTCCTAAATTGCTTAGATTTGTCAATGGTTTCCCTTAGTTGCAGCACAGTTAGACTACTGCCTTGTGTTCTCAATAGGGCTCCCTTCAAGAATATCTGAATATTTCAACTGGTGCAAAATACAGCAGTTTGGCTGCTAAGTAGTGCAAAACACTACAGATATATTGTTTCTGTAAAGAAAGATTTTCATTTATTGCCAGTGTCTAGACACAGTTCAAGCTTCTAGCTTTAGCCTTGAACCCCTAAGCAGCTTAAGGCTTGATTATTAGAGGAGACTATCTATCTCATTAAAAACATTGTCAAGATACTACAGTTACTAGGAGAGACCTTTCTAAAGATGACCTCTGTAAGATAATCATGTCCCAGGACCAATCCATCTCCATGCAAAATGTCCACATAACTCATTGTTAGGCTCTCTGGCTGCCACCTAAAATTATTCTTTTCCAAGCATGATTCTCCAAGAGTTTTCTTTAGTGAGATCAATTAGAGAAGAATGAGACAGGGTTATCAGAATTCCAGTAACTGAACTATTTTCTATTTAGAACCAGTACTTTTCTGCCTACATTAAAGCAGAGACATTTTTATTTTCTTTCTAATAGCCTTCCTGCTATCTTCCTACCATGGCAAGGGAGCAGGCCTTCCTAATGATCATGGAGAAAGTTGCAACTGACTGCTTCTCATAACTAGTCTCCTTAATCTTTCTTTAAATAGTTTTTTTTTATTAAAATGTTTTACATATTATAATGTGTAAAAGTACATTCAAAGAAAAATATACAGTATGTGTGAAAGATTAAAAAAAACAAAAGAAACGAAAAAAGAAACAAAAAAAGGAGATAGAAGAAAAAACAAAAAATAAAAAAGATGAAAACATGAACATGAAATGTTTTCCAATCTTCCTTTCAGCAGTTGTACATACAATTCTAACCAAGCCCCCTCTCTAAGATTACATTATAATTCCCTTCTTTCTATAAGCTATTCCTTCTAATTATCAAAACTATGTCAAAATTCATTTTCTTTTTCACACAAAAGCATATGGCTTTTGCCTGAATCTTTACCAGTATAGGAATACACTATCATATTAATTTCCAAAAGTTTCCAGCAGATTTTGTAATCGTTACACAGATAAGATACTATATTTTTTATGGAACACATTCCATTAGGCATTTCACTTCCCTCTCTCCACCTTCTCTCTTAGACCTTTTGGGTTAGCTGCTTGTGATTTGAACTGTTAATTATATATTTTAATCCCATTTTAATTATTACATGCTATTTTGTTGAGGGCCTTGAGCAGCCCACAAAGAATATAATTTGAAATAGAAAAGAAAAGTTTGTTTTCTCTGTATCTTCTTCTCTTCAAAAACAAACCTGCATATATTTCTGCTGACCTCATGACCACTCACTACTCACCTAATGCATCATTAATTTACGTGACTGCACTGCATTTGCCAGACAGTTCTGGTACCCTTCTTCTGCTGGTAGCGAGGCACCATTCAAATTCAGATTCAATTTGATCCAGATGTGAACTCTACAAAGGTTTTTTTTTTCTGTTTGAAGATCTGAAACAGGAATATATTTGTGCTGGAGGACAAAGAAGGGTCTCCTTTGAATTTATACTTACATATATGATGTCATATGAAAACTGTTTAATGCAGTGGTGACAACAATCTGGCCCTAAGCAAAGTATCATATTGGCTGTTGGGATGGGGTTTTTTTTGCATTTTTTTTTGGGGGGGGGGGGGGGCTATTACATAGCAGGGCTAATACAGCACAGCTTATAGCCACATGGTTGAATTATCTGCATGCCTAAATGCAAGATAAAGAATTGTGAGTGCAGGCACAAGGCCATGATGACAGCAGATAGGAATCTCAGGGTCCACAAGAAGATCATATACACGGCCATCACTTTTCTGTACACTGTGATAAGCACAGTGTCTTGTGCCCAGTACTGATAGAAGAGGATGACTTGATTGGCATGTTTATACAAAGAGATAAGGAGAATTGTGACTATTATCATTAGCTAAGAGGTAGACTATGCTGACAAGCCGCATAATTTATCCTTGTTTGGAACAGCTGGTTTCACTAACAAATATTAAAAAAAATGAACGTTTATGTTCCTTTCCGTTAAACAACAATATTTTCCTATAAAAAGGAAAAATGGGAACAAAGACATATGTCATAAATACTTCTCCAACAAGAAATTGGCCCAATACAGTGTAATTCAACTTTCATCTCCAACCACAGTGAACAGAGAAGCAATAAAACAGTCGAATATACTGTAAATGTCCAGTGAGTGGATCCAGCATTAATAGAACCATGTTATTTAGCACTACTTAAAAAAAAAAAGTCTTGTAAGTACCGCAGTTTAATTCCACTTCCAACTAACTGTGGGGGGAAAAGCCCATACGTTACTAACAGGCACTAATGTGAAAGTAATCAGAATTGTTAGAAATAATGATGAGCTGTCAGGAGATCCTGTTCCCTGGAAATTCTCCAGCTCAGTAACGGTAGATGAATTTCTCCGAAGAAGATAGCACATCCACGATTTCTAACCCCTTGCAATGTAAGCTTTACAGGTCTTGAGAAACCAGCAGGAAACCTTGGGAGTCAAGTCACTGTAAAAAGGGTTGCTTGCACTTGGGGAAATGTCCTTTGTACGCAATGGGATTGTTTCCTTGTTCTACGTACAAACATCTAAAATAACAGGAACCAAGGCTGATGTTTTCACCTCTTGTCCCTCACCCTCAGGAAGCTACTGTGAGAATCGAAATCTAGCTGGAGACAGAAAAGCACAATGGCAGCATCAGCAATTACTAAGTGCCGCTGCCACCACCGCCCCCGAAGTATGACAAATAGTCATGGTCAAGGACTAAACACAAAACTGCCCGAGGAACCACATAAAGCTCCATCTATCGCCTTCTGTCCTCTGAGGCTACACGGTAAGGATTTAAGTGCAGAAAGGAAGCCTTCCTAGAAAAAGTCTTAATTACGTAGGTTCAGCATGACTCCATAGGTCCTGGGCAGCACAGAGTGTGCATTCCAAGCCCGAATTCTGCTCCCTAGGAATCTCAGCCTACATTACGATTCCCAAAAAAGGCAAATTTCTGGCTTTTATAATATCTGAGGAAAAACTCTGAAAATATGCAAGGGTGTCTGCTAAAGGTTATGAAATCAAAAGGCAGCCAGAATTCCAGCGATCAAGGTTGGGATGCCTGTTCTCAGCAAACATAGCCCCTATTCTTCATCCTGGTTTCTAAGCTTTTCCTGAAACCCTCCACCTAACGTTTAAGCTCTACCTGAACCCATTTCAAATCTTCCTTTAACAATGCATTTGTTATGTGCATCTTAAAGAACTATTTCAGCAACGAATACAGCTAAATAACTTAAAGTGACAAATAATTGCCATAGCTATTAATTCATGCAGAAGATGCCTCCCCTTGCCAACAACCTCTTTCTATCTACACAGGAATTTAGACATCAATCTCTGTTGTTGGGAAGTATCTGGAATCCCCTCATACACCTTCAGCACCATCTCTCATTAGTAGTTCAACAAGCCCGTTAGCAAATCAGCATTTAACTAAAAGAAAATACCCAACCCTACATCAGTAAGCTGAACAATTTATTTATTTATTTATTTGTTTGTTTGTCAAACATGTACAAGATAGCAGGTATAGGTATAAACATAAACATAATCAAAGTGAATACAGATAGATGAGGACAATAGGACAGTAGGACAGGGACGGTAGGCACGCTGGTGCACTTATGCACGCCCCTTACAGACCTCTTAGGAATGGGGTGAGGTCGACAGTAGACAGTCTAAGGTTAAAGTTTTTTGGGTTTGGGGAAGAAACCACAGAGTCAGGTAGTGAATTCCAGGCATTGATCACTCTGTTGCTGAAGTCGTATTTTCTGCAGTCGAGTTTGGAGCGGTTTACATTAAGTTTGTATCTATTGTGTGCTCGTGTATTGTTGTGGTTGAAGCTGAAGTAGTCATTGACAGGTAGGACATTGTGGCAGATAATTTTATGAACTACATTTAGATCGGTTCTAAGGCGACGTAGTTCTAAGTTGTCTAACCCCAAAATTTCAAGTCTTGTGGAATAAGGTATTCTGTTTTACTACATTGCCATAGGGCATTTTTTAGGTTTTTTTTAATCATGCCTTTATTTCTATAAATAGCTCAAGGTGGCAAACATACTTAATATTCCTTCTTCCTCCTTTTTTCCCCATGACAACAGCCCTGTGAGGTGGATAGGGTTGAGAGAGAGTGACTGGCCCAAAGTTAAGAGCCGGGTTTTCATGCCTAAGGCATGACTAAGACTCATAGTTTCCTGGTTTCTAGCCTGCTGCCTTAACCACTAGACCAAACTGGCTCTTAATAAAGTTAATAAAGTGTGGCTTGTTTATAATTTTAAATGATTAATCCACTGCATTCCTTTGTGTGCCTTATTAGAGAACAAAATAAATAAATGAAGCTGACCCAGCCATGCCGCTAGAATTTCCCATTTTAAACTGGCCTGATCAGGGCCTTTACGACTTTCGTTTCAAAATGTTTCATTCCTGCCAAGCTGTAACTTGGCCTGCTGTGGAATCCCAACTCTTTTTGGATAGATATGCTTTTATTTATTTTATTCAGGATGACTGATAAAACATTACTCGCACTTCAAGAGCTGTCATCTGAACTTGAGCCATTCCATTACAAATGGCATTGGGAAGTTGCATGTATTTGCAGCTTGCTGTTTACCCCAAATCAAGACTTGATGAAGTGTTTACAAGAAAAAGCAAGAAAAAAGAGCATATGTTTTATTTTTTCGTTTTATGTTATTATTTCAGCTAATCTGCCAACATCCATTATTAGGCCACTCTTCTGAGATCAAGCGTCAAGCAAGGATCTTTCTGGTTCAAGTAAACCCTGCTTAGCTACCAATTCTAACTTAATGTAAGTCCTCCTCAACAGCTAGTGATACTCTGATTCCTGGAAGGCAAAAATACAGCAAGGCTGCTTTTCAAAGCCCAAACATGATGAGCTGAAGAAGATCTGTGACCAGATCTATTGTCTCCCTGGTTATTAATAGAAAACAATAACTAGTGTTACAGTTCAAGATTCAGAAGCTAAGTGAACGATCATGTAACCTCCAAAAAGGATTCTGCTCAGCTCAAGTCTTTTGCCTCTTTCAAAAAAATAAATAAATAAGTGGAAATAATAGTAAGAAACTTCAGGTCAGAAGGACCAATTGCTGTCAGAATCATGCTTTGTTTTCTGGCCTTTTAAAATATACGATTGTTTTTTTTAATATATTTATTTTCCTTTATCAACAAGAATAAAATACAAAACAGAAAAAGGAACATCCAACACTAACAATGAAAAAAAGGGAAAAAAAGAGAAAGGGAAAAGAAAAAAAAACACCACATTTTTGTGGGTTGTTATATATCTTGCCCAGCACCTTTGGTGTCTACGAAATAGCAAAACTGAATGCTTCCTTAAAAATATATATATATCCCATTTGTTGTGCTCTCTTAAACCAGACACCAGCAAGTAGCTGCTCCCTACCACTCACAGTTTGCATAAGATGAGGCATTTCATCCCTTTCAGCTTTCTGTTGTTGGTTCCCAAGCCTTAAAAAGGCAAAGTTTTCCAAGTTCCTCCTTGGTACTTTCACAGGATGACACTGAACATTGGCTTGGACCCATCCATTCCAATGTCTTCAGAAGAGTTCCTTGAACCTGCCACTTTGTCTTAACTGTTTCTCAAAATCCACTCCTTGCAGAATCCTGCCTTGAAGAATAGCCTACGCTTATACCCATGCAACAAATGATCTAGAGGAAATTATATTTATTGTAAAGAGCTGCTAAAGAATGACAGATTAGTGATATTTCC
This sequence comes from Thermophis baileyi, assembly GCA_003457575.1. Lineage (NCBI taxonomy): Eukaryota > Metazoa > Chordata > Lepidosauria > Squamata > Dipsadidae > Thermophis > Thermophis baileyi. The sequence goes on along the minus strand of QLTV01003900.1, from coordinate 534,049 downwards.
AAGAACTGCTAACATCAGAACAAAGCAAACGTAGAAGCAGATAATAAAATAATACAGACCATCAGTAATCCAGTCATGTCTCTGTCTAAATAACAACAATAAAAAATTAAATATATATGAAGGACTCTTTTTTTTTTCTTTTTACAGTCCTGTAATCCCATTATTTAGGGTGGAATTGGAGTGATTGAATGGAGTTGAGCATTTACTGGCTGGATGCCTTTCCTCACACCTACGCAGAGTTCACAGCAGATATTTTCTCTTTGCACCCTGTTAAACATCTGCCGCTGCCTAGGATTGAACTCTCAACTTTCGGAGTGGGAGGCAAGCGTCTTCACCTCTAGGCCACCACACTACTCAAACATATATGAAGGACTCTACTGAGGCTGTATGATCATGTTTGGTGGAATTACTATTTGTTTTAGAAATATATGTAGGTATCACCTTCCTTTCAGACTAAAATCTATTGGTTAAGTAAAACTGACTGGCATTTATACTCTTGTAGATTTAAGATCTGACCTACCCATAAAACAAGAGGTACTTCACATAAATATTTTCACGGGTGGTGGAAATGAAATCTTCCCTTATAGATGCTCTTCAGTCAATTTCCCAAGTTGTAGCAATGATGCTCCCACCCAGATACGCTAAATTTTTAAGAGGCGACTTTAGCAATCTTTTAAATGACAACATTGTATCAACACATATCATGTACATCTTTATTATGTGAAAAATTGCCTCCTCTAATTGCTAAATATCAAACTCGTATAAAAGCAATTAATGTGTATATGTGGCCGTTTCCTTCCGCAGCCCAACAGCTGGATCTCATTCTCTGACAAGCTCTCATTGTCATATATATTGTACATGCCTCATACAAAATTTCAGAATTATCCTTAGGAACCCAGTTTAACTACCCTGAGTCCTACTGCAGTTAGGAAAAGGAAACAGAAGCTGATGTATTAATTAAATTGAAATTAATTTGTGAAATATTATCTATTCTGTTATTTCCACTACCCTTGTGCTCTACTACATCCCTACAAATCTCTAATCCTTTAAACAATTCTCTAGGTAAACATTGAAAGCATCCCACCACTGATCTTCAGAGCAATAGCCTCCCCCCTCCCATTCAACACATACAACACAAGCTTTAGGGAGTTTTCTTTCTAACATTGTCATCCAATTACCTATCTATCTTCTTCCTTATATAAACAGCTCCCCACCCATTCTCTTTCTTGTAGACAGAAAACTATTTCCATTTAATGTCAAATGAAAGTGAGAGTACAGTATTAAAGAAAATATATTTGTAAATAACCACTTGCCTGTTCCAGGAATTATCTGAAGACAACTAGGCTGGGAATCTTCACTTCCCATTGATCCCCATGTCCATTTTAGGCCATTAATGACTCACATGGATATGTGTGTCAGAAAGAGTCCTAGCAAACATTTCAGGAGGCTAGCAACTTCTGTGGGCTTCTTTTCAAGATTGCTTAAATGTTATGGAATGTTCACTGTCCATTTCAACATCTAAGATCACAAGCCTGCATTAGTATCTAGAGGCTTAGAAAGTTAACTCCCATATACCACTTTCTACAGAATTTCAAAACTCAGCATATGCTAGCAAAGTAGCTGGATATCTCTTTTACAACCCACCCACCCCCCACCCCCGTGTTATTTTTATCACCAGCCAGATTCTAACATAAAAATAAAAACGTTAACAGTGCAGGTACAGGATTATTTATATCTTAGCAACCACTACATGTTATGAAAAATAGGTGATCTTTACAAAGGGAAAATACGCAAACCTTTTACAATTAGAATGGATCTGAACATTCAACAGTAATGTTTCGACGCACTCACCCCAAACACCTGTGAGTTTTAATTTTTGGAAGAAAAGGTTGAAAAAGATGACAAAGGCACTTGTAGAGGTTTAGCCTACTTAATATGCTAATTAAATTCTGTTTGCTCCAACTCTCCCAGCTAAGCAGGTCCAGAGTTTGTTATGTCTGTCTTTCCAGATAAATGATTTACCAGGTCTGACTTATCTCAAGCACTATAACTACCAGGTGACATTTGAAAGAGGCAAGAAGGGGGAAGTCTTAGTTTCAAACACTTGCCTTACCTGATGACTTCACTTCCCAGGCTGAACCCTATTTTCCTATAACAGAAGCAATGGCCAGAAATCAACATGCTGAAATATTGTATGAAGCTAGGAAATTGGAGTCAGTTTCCTCCCATTATTTCAGGTCAGGACACAGCCTCAGGGGATGTTACTTATATTTTCAACGAAGAAAGCTTTACCTATTCTTCCTTTACTCACTCAAATACACACACTCAGTGAGAAATCTCAGACTGAGAAAAAGAATTTGAGTACAAGGCCAATGCAATGTCTTTTCCACCAGCAGCATATGTTTTCCCATTCTCTGTACTGTATGTAATTAATCTTGAGTAAGTTCCAACCATGTTCTATTATATCTTATTTTCCACATTCTTACTCAACTGGTGTAGAGCAATAGAAGAGGTTCAGACAACAATGACTATTTTTAAAGGAATCAAGGCCAGTTATACAAATAAAGCGAATTTTCCAGAACCCAGCATTCTTATCCCCAAGTTGCTCCAAAACATGCAAACTAATTTGAATATCCGTTGTTTGCAATGTACCTTCACAAAACATAGCCTTGGTTTATCCCCTTAATTTCTGATGTCAAACCAAAACCTTCTCTCCTACTTTCTCTATACAGGTAGTCCTAGACTTACGACCACAATTGAGCCCAAAATTTATGTTGCTAAGTGAAACATTTGTTACGTGAATTTTGCCCCATTTTATGATCTTTCTTGCCACAATTGTTAAGTGAATTACTACTGTTGTTAAGCTAGTAACATGATTGTTACTAGCAATTGTTAAGTGAATTACTACTGTTGTTAAGCTAGTAACATGATTGTTAAGTAAATCTGGCTTCCTTATGGACTTTGATTGGCAGAAGGTTGCAAAAGGTGATTTATATGACCCCGGGATACTGTAACCATCATAAATATGAGTCAGTTGCCAAGTGTCTAAATTTTGATCAGGTGACCATGGGGATGCTGCAATGGTCATAAGTATGCAAAATGGTTGTAGGTCCCTTTTTTCAGTATCGTTGTAACTTTGAACAGTCACCAAACAAACTGTTGTAAGTCTAGGACTACCCGTATTGTCCTCTAAAGATCAGAAGATTCAGGTTATAAACTGCTTGGATTAGCTACATTTTTTATGGATAAAGCAGGGAGACTGTTGGTCTTGCTTATTGCACCCACGAACTCTGATAATACAAAAACGGCACACCAATCTTGTGGTTTTTAATGTTCTTTGAAACTTTCAGTTCCTTATGCTTTCATTATATTAGAAATCCTTAAATGAACTATCTTTTATTGTCTTCTGAAAATGTGTATAGCTCTCAGGCAAACTGAGAGTCCTCTCTGGTAACATATAACATATAAACATGTCCCTCCTATAAATGAAAAATTAAATTGCAGCAATGTGTCTTTTTTTTTTTTTTTTTTTCAAACAAGGCTTCAACAGTTATTTTTCTTTTTTTTTAAATTTTAACTTATAAACTTTTTCCTCCTATAAATGAAAAATTAAATTGCAGCAATTTTTTTTTTTTTTTTTTTTTTTTTGGCAATGCACATAAACTATGCCAAAGACCACATCCCAGTCAGTTTCCTGATGATGCCAGGTTCAGCGACTTAGCTGGAGTGTATTCCTATTTTCTTGTTTTCTCTGTTCTGGGCTGCAAGAAGTTTTGGATCTATATACCCTACTGGAAATTCATGCAAGGGATCATGTCCAATCCACTCAAATCCTGTCCAATAATTTGACATAGATTTGCCAATACTTTCAATAGCGCCAGCCAGTGTGGTTTTTAACCATCAAGTTCCCACCCTAGTTCTGTAATAAAATAAACAGCATGACCCTATGTAATGAATGGCCCATGCAGATGGAATATATGCATTCTCCCCTGAGGATAGCAGTGCATTCTTCCCACCTCATAAACTTAACATAGCACACAGTTCCAAATGAGAGATTCACATTCTTAGTCATAAGCTGTCATAGAGAACGGTATCCAGGGCAGCAGCTGCACCAAGACAACTCCTTATGGAAAAAAAGAACCAAAGAAAGAAGCTAAAAGCCACTGAAGTCAAACAACACACAAACTTCCTAACAGCCAGAAACCCAATGGCAATATTTCTAATAGCCTTTGAGTGGTGATTTTAATACCGAGAATGCCTTGTTTTGCAAGTATGAAATTCACCATGAAGAAGTCAGTCATGGTTCAGCTTGCAAATCAGAACAGTTCTGTCTCAGTGTGAACAAGACTGATCACTTCTATTTGGCCCTTCCTGCTTTAAGGGTGGCTAATTGAGCCTCAAAAACAATGTTATTTATTTATCCCAAGATTTGAACTGAAAATGTTGGCTTGTTTGCCTTCTAACAAACCAGAGTTGGAAGGTATACTTGCTGGTATGTAGGTATGTACATACAAGGTACGTATGTAGCTTGCTGTCAGCTGAATAGTAAGTGATTCCATGTTAGCCACTCTCAATGGCAGAAGGAACAAACCAAAGGGGAAAAAATAAGCAATATAAATCACTTTGAAGTTTGTTTACAAGCTCAGAGTCTTAAGAATTCTGTATCACTGTCATATTTATGCATCAAAATATTGACTAGAATGCTATATTTTATAAAACAAATATGTGACAAGATGAGATGACCTGATTCAGACAGGGTTATAAAGCTTGAGGGGTGGGATACCTACCTGTCAAAACTATGCAATGTGCCACACCTAGAAGCTAACTGCCTACAGTAATTAAGACACCTGAGAGTAGGCGATCTGTCTTTTGGTGAAAGAATATAAAGTATATAAAAGGGCAGGTCTCTTAGACAATGGAGGAGGTTACTGGCTGTTATTGGGTATTGCAGGTGCTGTGTATCTGCCATGTGGATTGGAGTTGCGGTGTGAATCCAAGCAGTTGGAGGAGGAATTTGCAGCTGAAGACTAGGCAGGAGCAAGCAGGACCACAAAGAAAGATCTGACTGGCTGGTAGAAAATATTTTTCTATCTTCCTTCTGCAGACTAAAATTAGGCCCCAGAAGTGAACATATTGAAGCTTTTAACAGAGTGAGCATATCAAAGTACAGGTAGTCTTCGACTTACCAGCACCATTGAGCCCAAAATTTATGTTGCTAAGTGAGAAATTTGTTAAGTGAGTTTTGCCCCATTTTATTTGTTAAGTGAATCATTGCAATCACTCTTTTTTCAGTGCCATTGTAACTTTGGTCACTAAACAAATGGTTGTTAAGTTGAAGGGTATCTATTTATTTTACTAGGCTTACATTACTTAAATTAGTAACACGGTTGTTAAGTGAATCTGGCTTTCCCACTGACTTTCCTTGACAGAAGGTCACAAAAGGGGATCACAGGAAGCCGGGACACTGTAACTGTCATAAATATGAAGCAGTTGTCAAACATTCAAATGTAAGTCACATGACCATGGGGGGGATGCTGCAATGGTCGTAAGTGTGAAAAATGGTCATAAGTCACTTTTTTCAGTGCTGTTGTAACTTAGAACAGTCACTAAATGAACTGTTGTAAGTTGAGGACTACCTGTATTAGGAAGAAGCACTTTGGATCTCATGCAAGCCGAGTACCTCTCTGCTATTTATAAAAAAACAAACTTGAACGACTAATAGATAACCTTGACTTATCACAAAAATTGAGAAATTTGCATTGTTAAGCAAAGTACTTTTTAAGTGAGTCATGCCCAATTTTATAACCTTTTCCCCATGGTTGCTATGCAAATCACTGGTTGTTATGTGGATCATGTAATCGTCAAGGGAATCCATCCATTGACTTTATTTAACAGGAGGTGGCTGGGAAGGTTGCAAATGGTGATCACACACAGCAGGGGTGTCAAACTCGCGGCGTCACGTCACGTGACGTATTGTGACTTTTTTTCCCCTTCGCTAAAATGGGGGTGGGGGTGGCCAGTGTGTGACGTATCTGGCCCGCGGGCTGGGAGTTTGACACCCCTGACATACAGTAACTTGGAATCCTGCAACTGTTGTAAATACATACAGGTTGTCAGTGCCCATAATTTGATCACGTGACTCTGGGGATGTGAGGTCCAGTTGTAAGTCTCTCTTTCCAGTGCCATTGCAACTTTGAATGGTCACTAAATGAATGGTTGTAAGTTGAAGACTATCTGTATTTATTTTTCTAGGCTTACATTATGAGTTCCTTACAGACCTCCAAAATAGTAATAAAATTAAATACTAAAACACGACAATGTAACAGTATAACCCCGTGATGGCAAACCTATGGCACGCGTGTCACAAGTGGCACGCGGAGCCATATCAGTGGGCACACGAGCTCAGGTCAGGCGCGCATGCGTGCGCCGGCCAGCTGATTTTTGGGCCTTCTGGGCCCACTGGGAGTCGGGAAACAGGTTGCTTCCAGCCTCCGGAGGGGGTGGGGAAGGCCCGTTTTTTTTGCTCTCCCCAGGCTTCAGAGCCTTTCTAGGAGCCTGGGGAGGGTGAAAACGGCCTCCCCCCCGGAGGCCCTACGGAGGCCAGAAAAGGCCTGTTTCCCAACTTGAAATGGGCCATTTCTGTCCTCCGGAGGGCCTCCGGTGGGGGGAGGCCGTTTTCGCCCTCCCCAGGCTCCTAGAAAGGCTCTGAAGCCTGGGGAGAGCAAAAAAATGGGACTTCCAGTCCAACCGGAAGTTGGCAAACGGGCCATTTTCTGCCTCCGGGGGGGTGGGGAATGCCATTTTTGCCCTCCCCAGGCTCCTAGAAAGGCTCTGAAGCCTGGTGAGAGCGAAAAACGGGCGTGCCATCGCATGCCGGGAGCGGGGGGGTCACGCGCGCATGCACAGGGAGGGTGCATGGAATTATGAGTGTGGGCACGCGTGCACGTGACCCCCCCACACTCCCCCCCTTTTGGCACGCGAACCAAAAAAGGTTCGCCATCACTGGTATAACCTTCCAAGCACTGAGGAACAACTATCCAATCAATGTAAACACACATATGATTGTCTGTCCTTCCCCATGACAGACAAGAACAGCTTTTCATACCCAAAAGGCCCACTGAGACAACCAGGTCTTGATGGCTTTAGAAAAAATAAACAGGGTCTATGTCTGTCTAATATCAGGAAGACTATTGTAACAAAGAAGTTATGACCCTGGGATTCTTATTCTTACTGATATTTCAAGAGAATAGGGACCTGGAAGGAATCTTGTCTTCCATATCTCAAAGGATGAGTAGAGAAGGCTACCTCACAGGTATTCTGGTCCTGAACTATGAAAGGTTTTCAAAGGGACAACCAGCATCTTGAAACAAACTGGTAATCTGCATAGTTCCCAAAACAGAGGTGCTACTTGAGCAAATCAACTGATACTCATAACTGCTTCTGAACCGGTTGAAATTTCTCAGTGGTCTTCAAAGGGAAGCCCCATATAGTGCAAATTGTAGTAATTTAAACAGGAGACCATGGTATAAACATAGAAGAACTTCCTAATACAGAAAAGAATGCAAATGGGTACACACACAAGGTGGATTTCTACAAAGGCCCTCCTAACAACAATTGCCATGTGCTCTTCAAACGTGAGCTGTGAGTCCAGGACAACCCAGCATTTATGAAGTAGGTCTACACGGAGAAGCATAACCTCATCCAAAGCCAAAGGTGAAATATCTGTCAGCCGCACTAGGTTAACCAGATCAAGAAATCATTCCATAGGAAAGAAAAAAAAATTGGCTATAATAATAGTATTTTGCAAATCTATGCTGTACTTCCTCCTCCTTCAGTGAATTACAGAAGTATCTGCTCAGTTGCTTCTGAACGCTATTATGTCCTGCACTTACAAAATGCTTCAGCCTCTTTTGCCTATGAAAGGTTCCACTTCATCTCCCTCAAGGTCATCTTCCTTACTCTCTTTAATATCTCTGGAATCAAATGGTTTCTGAACCCAAACTCACTCTGCTTTATTAGGATTCAGGCTAAGCCTGTTCATTCCTATGTAGACACTTACAGCTTTTAGACATTGGAACAGAACCTAAACTATAGGTTTTAACTTAAGTAAACTTGTTTGGGCTGGAATCAAGATATTCAGCAAAGCATCATTGGCATGATTGCCATGGAGAAATATCTGTAGGTGTTAGGAATCAAAACTGACCCATTGGCACATCATCAAGCAATCTCTGGCATATTGATAATAACTAACCCCAGGCTAGATCATGACCTCTTCAAAGTAGTTTCATGTAGATGTTAAATAAGAGGAGAGATAATGTTGATTCCTGCAGGACCCTACAACAGAGACCCCAGATCTTGATCTCTTATCTGCCCATCTCCCACTACTACCAATTTGAACCACCAACTTAGAACACCACTATGGATTAGCATTCCTATTCCAGCTCCTCACAGTCAATCCAGAAGGTTACCATAATAGATGGTATTGAAAATCACTGAGAGATCAAGCGAAACCTAGAAGGTGTCACCTCTTCTATCCTGGAGAGTGAGTCCAGGATATGCCAATCACCATAAGAGAAACCAGCATAGATTCTGTTCCACACCCAGGCCTGAACACTGCCTGAAAAGGTCTTTATATTCCATTTCTTCTGGAGTTCCCTACAGCTGTAACCCTGCCATCTTTTCAACAACCTTCCCCAAAATGGAAGACTGGATACAAACCAATAGTTATCTCAAATGTCAAGCCAAGGGGCGGGGGGGAGACATAGATGCTTTAAGAACTGTGTTCATTTTAATGAGTGGACCCCTGAAACCAAAGACATTTTTACTTCAGACTCACATAGAAGTCTGGCTCTCATAAGTAGCAAGGAGATGCTATACTTCCACAAGATCTAAAGATCTCTTTCCAAACCTTTTTTAAGCCTGCATAAACTATGATACTACACACGTTTTTGCAAGAGGAAAGTGAAGGCTATATGCATATATCCCAGTTACAATGTGAAATAAGCAAAGAACAAGAGGGCATTGGGTGAATATCAGGGGTGGGTTCCACTTACCTTCCCCACCGGTTCGCATCGCGACGTTTTGCGCGCGCGCGCTCCTCCACTCGCGCACACGCGCACGTTGCCTCGGGCAATTTGGCTTCCGCACATGCTCAGTAGCTTCAATCAGCCCGAAACACAGCTGAGGAGCTGATCAGCTGTGCGTCGGGCAAAGGAATAAAGGTCAGGTTAAACGCAGGGGCGGGCGGGAGGGTCCTTTTTCAAGCGGGAAAAACCTTCCAAACAGTAAAAAAAAAATTCACTAAAAATTCCCAAAAAAAGATGGCGGCGCCCACGGACCGGCACCGACCAAACCGGATCCATGATGTCACCAGCGGGTCGCTAACGGTTCGGGCGATCCAGTCCGAACTGGGAGGAACCCACCCCTGGTGAATATAGGGAAAAATAATTTTTAGAAAACTCGATATCTTTTCTACAATATATGACACTTCCCAGGTCAAATAAGGAGGTGCAAAGAGACTCCACCTAGATACATTGGGAGTAAGCAGGCAACTTCTCATAAACAAGAGCAATTTGAGGATATTTGATCTGAGCTCAGATACTGCAAGAACCAGCAAGTTTGGGAAAGAAAAAGGCAAATACCACTAGCCTATCTCAAACGCGCCAGTCTCTCTACAGAAGACTGCTACACAGCCATTCCTAATGGGAAGGGATTTGAAAGGAATGAAAAGTAATTTAAAAAGCCAGAGTTAATTTTCTCTCCATATTTTAATAAGAATTTAGGGAGAAAGTGGTTAGGAACAGGCTCAAGGAAGGACAATAAGTATATAAAACCATGATTTTTCAAGACACGAATGGTAAAAGGAGCCTGACATGAATAGGCTTTTATCATACAGAAGTACACTTAGGCTTGTGCTATGCTTTGAAGATTAGTACAGAGATTTTAACATGATGGCTGCTTAATGTCTTTCCCATACATGAGACAGGGGTCAAGAACAGATTCAGGGATCAACATGTTTCATTTTACAGTTTTATTCTGGGAAATCCCAAAGCATCTGTGTCTCTGAATAAATTATAACTGAAGCAGACTGCAAAGCCCTCATCTGTGTATGCCAATCTTCACTCTTCAATTAATTAGATTCTTGCCCGATCATTCTAGTTCTGAAATCTCTTTCCTATCACCATTCCAATAATTAGCAATAGCAATAGCAATAGCACTTAGATTTATATACCGCTTCATAGTGCTTTACAGCCCTCTCTAAGCGGTTTAGAGAGTCAGCATATTGCCCCCAACAATCTGGGTCCTCATTTTACCCACCTCAGAAGGATGGAAGGCTGAGTCAACCTTGAGCCGGTGAGATTTGAACCGCCGAACTGCAGCTAGCAGTCAGCTGAAGTAGCCTGCAGTGCTGCACTCTAACCACTGCGCCACCTCGGCTCTTGCCTAGACCCATTTCAACAGTGTGGAATATTTTCTAATACCAAAGACCTTTACCTATGTTTGTCTTACAACAGATGTAGAAGAGCATTGCGGTGGCGCAGTGGTTAGAATGGAGTACTGCAGCTAATTCTGCTGACTGCCGGCTGCCAGCAGTTCGAGTCTCACCAGGCTCACGGTTGACACAGCCTTCCATCGTTCCGAGGTCGGTAAAATGAGGACCCAGATTGTTGGGGGCAATATGCTGACTCTGTAAACCACTTAAAGAGGGCTGGAAAGCACTGTGAAATGGTATATAAGTCTAAATGCTATTGCTATATCACTATAAATACTGAAAAATCTTGCAGTATTTATAGCAGTATTTATAGCATTGATTTTGAGCAGCCCTGATGCAGTCACCAAGGGCTGGAGTGCATAGTGGGGTAGGCTTAGAAGATATCAAAGTTCAACTTAAGTAAGCACAGCATAAAAACACTTCCCAAGCAGGCAGTGGAAGGAAAAAAACTTGGAACGGAACTTCTGAAAGAGTTTCAGCAACCCCAGGAAGTCTCATTAATGCTACACCCTTCCACAAAACAATGCACCAACCGCCCTGTTTTAATTGCCAAAGCAGATTTGTTTAAAATAAATGTAGCTCTTGGCTAAATATTTGGACCACTTGCTGTAGCTTGCCTTTTTTCAGCCCACTTTAGGAACCAGGGAAAAGGCCAAACTATATTAAAGCTTCTAAAAATTAAGCTGTTCCTTGCCACGTACTACAACCTTAAAAACTCAAGAATATGCCTTTACTAGTTACAGAACCTTATAAGGTTGAGCACAGCCATGATTTGCTCAGATACACGAGCCTTAATTAGAATCAAATCAGGGCCAGGACCCTAATATCACTGAACTCAATTTTCCCCATCAAATACAGGTAGTCCTCAACTTACAACAGATCGTTTAATGACAGTTTGAAGTTACAACGGCACTGAAAAAAGTGACATGACCATTTTTTCACACTTATGACCATTGCAGCATCCCCATAATCATGTGATTTTCATTTGGATGCTTGGCAACTGACTCATATGAAGATAGCAGTGTCCTGGGGTCATGTGATCCCCTTTTGCGATCTTCTGACAAGCAAAATCAATGGGGAAGCCAGATTCACTTAACAACCGTGTTCCTAATTTAACAACCGCAGTGATTTCCTTAACAAATCTGGCAAGAAAAGTTGTAAAATGGGGCAAAACTCACTTAACAAATTTCTCACTTAGCAACATAAATTTTGGGCTCAATTGTGGTCATAATTTGAGGACTACCTGTAGAAGAAAACTATCGAAGCTCCAGACAAGTGCAAGTCCTTACTTGCAATTTGGTTTAAATGTGACTTAAACTCCATCCATCAATATCAGTGTTTCTCAACCTTGGCAGCTTGAAGATGAGTGGACTTCAACTCCCAGAATTCCCCAGCCAGCATTATGGCTGGAGAATTCTGGGAGTTGAAGTCCACACATCTTCAAGTTATCAAGGTTGAGAAACACTGATCAATATGCAAGTCACTTTGAAGAAATCTTTAGCTGGCATAATTTTTGTCGTGATTTCAGTGAAACTATATTCTCTCTAAAGTTTGCAGTAATTAGGATTAAAGTTTCTAGGCCAGGATCAGATAATCTTGTTCAGATGTTTTTGCATGATGACTCCCAAAATCTACTACATGTACGACCGCAATTGAGCCCAAAATGTCCATTGTTAATTGAGTTTTGCCCCATTTTATGACCTTTGTTGCCACACTTAAGTGAATGGTTGCAGTTGTTAAATTTGTAAAGTTGTCAAGTCAAGTGGCTTCCTCGTTGACTTTGCTTGTCGGTAGGTTGCAAAAGGTGAGTGACACCCCCCCCCAGGACACTGCAACCATCATGAATACATGCCAGTTGCCAAGCATCTGACTTTTGATCATGTGACTATGCGGATGCTGCCATGGTCATAAGTGTGAAAAACGGCCATCAGTAATTTTTTCAGTGCCATTGTAACTTTGACTGGTCACTAAATGAATGGTTGTAAGTCGAGAACTTCCTGTATTATTGATTATGATGCTGAAATACTTAAGTTCTGAAGGGCATTAGGTTGCCTACACCTGGACTCTAAGGTTCATGGTGAACTTACAAAAGCTAACCTCTCCAAATCCCAGCCTGTGTTAGGGATACTCTGCGTAGGGTATTTCATCTGAACAAAAGTATCCACCTTGAGACTGAAAGTGCAGGATTCTTCTCTGAAAACTCATTTGTTCTGCAATGTGGCCAGAATTCCTGCACAAAATGTTCAGTCATTAAACATTTTTTTTTCTTTTTAGCATATACTGGGCATTATTTTGCCTCCAGCCTGTTGATTTCTACAATCTCCAGCCAATCATTAACTGCTTCTAACTAGCCTCTGGGTTTTTTTTTCTCCCCCCCCCCCCAAAAAAACTAATGCATCCCTTTTCCAGGTTTGCAAGAACTGTTTCCTTTTTCAAAGAACAGTTGAAACCTAAATACATCTGTGCTGAAGTTTTACCCTAAAGTGCAAAACCAAGCCAGATGTTTTATTGCATTCTTCTGACTCTTAAGGAGTGGCATATGGGTGGATGGGGGGGGGGGGGGGGGGAGAAAGAGAGCGAGAAGGGGAGGGAGAGGGAGAGAGAGAGAGAGAGAGAGAGAGAGAGAGAGAGAGAGAGAGAATCAGAGCAACTAAACTCAAGAAAGTTTTCTACCATGCTGTGGAATTGAAAACTCTTCTGTTTCATGCTCCAGGTGGCTTCAGAATCCTTGAACTTGTGATATCAACCACCCTCAACGGCAGCCAAAATTGAAAAGAGTAATTCTACCCAGGGACATCCCAATCTGAATAGTGGGAAAACTTATTCTGTATCTACATAAGTCAGGGTTGTACTCAAAATGAGTTTATTGCTCTGGTTTAGCAAACAGGCAGGGAGTGTTTTACAAGTTGGTTACAAACATGTATTGGGTAGCGGCTGTCTGTAACTCGATTCATGAAAAGAGTGTAATAAAATCTGAAAAGTTATACAACCTGTTATTTCAAAACATAGCTGATATGAGTGTGAATAATTCACAGGCTCTGTGCATTTTACAGATCTATATTTCAAAACGTGACAGATAACTGCAACTTGTTACAACTACTACCAAAAAAACCCACCCCCTATTAATTATCTGTGTCCCACTGATTTTTCCACCAACGTTTCCTAATTAGGCATGCTACTTTAGAACACCTATCTTGGGGGGAAATGAACAATCCTAAGAATTTTTGCAACTCTGTTTTTATTGCAACATAAACAATCTTAATAAGTAATGTGTATTCATTTTTCCATGTTTTAAATCTATGGTAAATCAAAATTTCAACTTTGCTCTATAAGTTTGGTCTCATTTTTAAGCACTGGAAAAAAATAAGAATTCCTAGCAACAAAGAAGAACATTGCATTGAATTCTACCTCCGATACTCTCTTCTTATTGCTTGCTGCCAAGCCTAATATATCCTTGCAAGTAATCTGCTACCATTCTTTGTCTTCACCTAATTAAAAAAAATACACATAGAGGTGTAGAGCTTAAGTGAAGGTACTCAACTCCTAATTTCTCCTCTTCACCTTCTTATTGCAGCGATTGTTAAAACTGAAATTACCCAATCCTGGCATTCCTTTATTCCGAATAACGGTGATGCTATCAGCTGAGTGTACAGAAAGATAGATCATCGTTTCTAAATGCCGAGGAAGAGATATGCTGCTCCAGCAGAAAGTTACACAAATATACAACACTGAAAATAGATTTAGGGAACAGAAACAGAGGAACAGAACATAATCTTTTGGCTAAACAGTTACTCCCGTGGGGCATTACTATTTTCTCAACCATTCCAACAGGCAAAATTCAGCTTAGTAGCTGCTGACTCTTCCCAACACACAAACACCAATGCCAATTTAAACTCGCCTCCACAATCCAAACTTTCTCTAGAAGTTTAAGCTAGCCTCCACAATCCAAAGTTTACTACTTCCTTAGAATGTCCCATTACCTTCAGAACCTCTCATCATTCATAAAATATTTACCACCACCCCTTGCCTAATTCTAACCACCCTAGATATTCAGGTTTTTAAAGGCCAGGAACCAAAGATCTCAAACACATACATATCTTCTTTTCATAAGCAACTCCCCAAACCCTTCATTGCTACTTTCCCCCAATTTCTTTTAGACGATCAGGAAAAAGAATTGACAGAAGAACAATACCTGGTTCATTACACTTCCAAAATCCATCCTTCTGGGCTGTTTTATTTAAATATGGTCACCTCCAAGATGGTGACTACTTCCAAGGGGACAGGAAACAGTGGGTCTCACCTTAGTTAAGCTTCTCCCTCCTTCGTGATGAGCAAAAGCTAGCCATCGCTTGTGCAAAAGTTAACCCGAGCAGATGGTGTTAGTCAAAGCTGGCAGAGGTAAAAGACGTTACACAGTATTCGATTGAAAATGGAGAGAAGCCAGGGACTTGGATTCAGACATTGGTGAAAGGGCAGCAGATTTGTTTGCCCGAGGCTTTTGGGGGTGGTGAGTTTGGGAGAGCAGTGTGCAGTGATTAAGCAGAAAGGAAAAAGCTTTCAGAACAGTCTCAAAAGGGATTTTCCTTTCCAATCTCCACCTTATTAGCACAGCCTCTTCCCACCCACCCCCCTCCATGCATCGCTGTCCAAGTACAACATCACACACGCCCAAAAACAACACCACTGGCTGCGCAGGGCTCTCTCTCTTCTTTTTTTCCTCCCCCCCCCCTCCTTCAGCTTTAAAGGGCATGGCATCCATAAACCAGCCTGTAGGAAGAATCGGGGTGGGAGTCAAAGGAGAAGGTAACCAGAATAGCTTGATGGGGGAGTGAAATAAAACATTGCAAAAGTTCTGCACGAACTGGCTGCCTGTCTGAGCCTTATCAGGCTCTCCAGACGTAAGGCTGGAAAGCCTGGCATGGCAGACGTGCCACGGTGATGGAAGAGAGGTTCTACCAGCCGTGACAGGACTGTGAGACCCTTGGCCAGTAACTGCCCACGCTCCCTTTCAGAAAGTCACATTTTCACCGAACTCAAATGGGTCTGCACTGTGCAGGTGTTCCCACAAAGCTGGAGATGAGTTCTGAGGAGCCAAAATGGACTGATTTACTTTTGATTACAGATGGGAGGCTCATATATTGAAGGTGTTAATTTTCCTGTAAAAATAAAACCAACGGATTTAGCCTGAACACTTTTTTTACCCTTATATTACCTACTCAACTACCTCCCTACCTATTATGCAAGGGTTCTCTGTCTTCTCTTTTTTGTATACTGACCACCATAGAAATCTCCTCTAATGTTTAAATAACAGCCAATTGTGTCTACACATTGTATATTCTGATCTAATAAAAACAAGTGATTGACTTTTAATATATACATGGACATATTGGTCATAAAAGACCCCAAGTTTAACTTATCTTCATATTTTTTCATAATTACTCCATGAAGAAGAGATCATTATGGAAACACACACACACACACACACACACACCTGGCATTTCTTGTCAGATTGCACACAGAAAAATTGAGAAAGCCACAGTGTCCTCCTTCTTAAGATATAATTCGCAAGATTAGATATTTGGTATTCCTTGACCACCTGGTAAAATTAAGAATGTCCGAGTTATTAATTATTATTAATCCAATGAAGATTAGATGTTTAAAGTTTAGGGAAGTCTGAGAGAGAGGGGATAGAAAAGGACAGCTCTCAAGGACAAAGTTCTTGTTACACACCAAAGCTTTATATTTTTACCATAATTTTTTTTCATTGCCTGCAAATATATCCCCAGCACAGATTTATTCTTTATACTCTTTTATGACAAAGGACCTTTAACTGCTGATCCTACAGAAGGCCATGGCTGCAATTAAAAATGTTTGACAAGGAATAATACCCTGTTTGCTTGTTTTAAGATGTCACCTTGAAATCTTCCAGAAAAAAAATCAGTATCAGATTCCATTGTGTTACATAAGTCACATAATTTATGCAATGATATCACCATGCAAGCAATATCACTTAGATATTACTGAGTTTCTACCAGATACCTATGCAGGGGTGAAATCCAGTAGGTTCTGGAGAACCGGTAGCAGAAATTTTGAGTAGTTCAGAGAACCGGTAGCGGAAATTTTGAGTGGTTCAGAGAACCGGCAAATACCACCTCTGGCTGGCCCCAGAGTGGGGTGGGAATGGAGATTTTGCAGTATCCTTCCCCCAGGAGTGGGGAGGGAATGGGGATTTTGCAGTACCCTTCCCCTGGAGTGGGGTGGGAATGGAGATTTTGCAGTAACCTTCCCCTGCCACGCCCACCAAGCCACGCCTACCAAGCTGGTAGTAAAAAAAAATTGGATTTCACCACTGTACCTATGCCACTGTAATTTGAAGGCAGACCCCCCTTTGGAACACGTCCTCTTAGCTGGGACAGATGCTAGCATATAGTACAATGAGTGGGGTCCTTGGTATTCTCCAAGTTTGGTTGTTATCATGTTATATAGGTGGGCAATGAAATGTCTGCAAGCAAATAACCCAGCTAAGAGAGCACCAAGGATTCCACACTTCAACCCTGAGCTACAAATATTCCCTTCTATTGGTATTATAATGAGTATCAGGAAGCTTCTTTAAACTTGCTTATGTACCTGGGCAGCAAAATCCCTTTAAGTTAGAGATGGGGCGCTATGGCCCCTTTATGACTTGTGGACTTCAACTCCCAGAATTCCTGAGCCAGACACGCTGGCTCAAGAATTCTGGGAGTTGAAGTCCACAAGTCATAAAAGGGCTATATAGTTCCCCACCCCTGCTTTAAGTGCACTTCAATAAAATAAAGTAAAATAAAATAAAAATGTCCCTTCCTTCATTTATTTGTTTATTCATTTGCCTAGTTTTTAATTCCATCAGCTGAAGGGGAATCACTCAGCATGCATTGTGTCACCCCTTCCACACAAAATGCATGCATACCCCTCCCTAGCTAAAAGCCTCCTTCACAAAACAGATCCAGCCTTGATGAGTCAAGCTTTCCGGGTGCCTTCCCCTCTTCTCATCCCTAGGACAGACCTTTCTGCACATCTGGATCCACTTGTGGCTTAAACATTAGGGGCACTCAGAGATGACTGCCTATAAAAGCTTGAGCAACCAACTGTTTCGAAGAAGGAAGATTTCTTTAGATTTTTAAAAAGCTACTTAGTCAGGAAAGAATTTCTGCTGTTCCTGAGCTTCCTCGTGAGAGGCTACAGTAGACTGCAGCTTCATTGTAAAGCCTTGAAAATGGCATTTCCATGCAAAATGTTTAATCATGGTAGAATCATTTACAGTTAACATCCCAGGATAGTATGAAGGGAGAAAGCCAAAGATGAAGAAAATCGAATACCTCATATAGTGATTTTTTCCTGGCTTTAATGATTATATTAATATTCACAAATCTCACTATCTTATGCAGTGGTACCTTGGAACATATCGTTAATTGGTCCTGGAAGGCACGAGGCGTACCAAAAACGTTGAGTACTAAATTTTTCCCATAAGGAAAGCAGCTGACACCGACAAGTTCTAGCTTTTGCGTCAAGTACCAAATAAACGATGAGTACTGGGGCAAAATTTTCATGTCAAAATTCATTGAGTACCAAACTTAATGAGTTTCAAAGCAGTTGAGTGCCAAAGTACTACTGTAACTTACTTCTCTACAATCTTTATGTTTGGTTTGGTTTGCCTGTTTTTCCAAAGGCCATCATTCCATTTCACTTTTATTCTGAGCCATGGTTGAGATGAAAGATCTTCCAAGAGTCTAACTATTGAATTGGAACTATTGATACATGTGCAAACCCTTGGATTGGCGCCTGAAGACATACCTGTTATTCTTTGTCTGCAGCCTTCAATGTGATGATCATGCATTAGATATAGGCAAAACATCTGCTGGCCAGCTATTCTGTTTAAAGTGTCCTAAACCATTTTGGGCAAGGATGGGCCAAAAGACCTAGTCTGTGAAATTTGTGATTGTTTGACCAGGTATTTCATGGACAAAATTGCTTGTATTCATTCCAAGTTGGCAGCCAAATGGATAGAATCTTCTGAGATGAGAGAGGTGGTGCCTTGCATTGTTATCTGGGAAGCTTTTGAGAACTAGCATTGGATTGAGCATAAATTGTATATAAATTGACCATTAAATTGTTGAAGTACATTCCCTCTCCTCATACCCCCTCAAAAAAGAAGTTTAAAACCATCACACAATTATGACATCCTAGATATCATGGTTCCTTTGGTAAACACATTGTTTTTCTTTTTCCTAAATCATATGTATTATGTCCCTTTTTCATATCCAGTTCCCTTTTTACATCTATTACATCCCTTTGCACATCAATTTCCATCCCCATTTCTGCATCTTTTCCTTTTCTATAGAAATGTCTCATATATTGTTCTTTTCAACTCTTGACCCCAAGATTTTTCTAACTTCATGACTTTTTAATCTTTTGTGATAGTTACTTCCTTTCTGGATGGTGCAACTTCATCGCTCACCTCTGCATTTTCATGCTTGGTTATTTTGCTCAATTATGGCATCATTTTCCCCTACTCAGCCTTGACTTTCTCCAAATGTTTATTGGCTCTGTGTTTGTACTTTTTCTGCAGAATATCTCTGACATAAAGTCTGCTTTGCTTACAATTACGTTTTATTAAAGATCACCGTATACACTATTCTCATGGGTCACTGAGTTCTTTCTGATCAAACTGAAAGAGTTTCATTTGTAATCACTCCTTACCACCAATGCCATTTTTTCCTATTTTATTTTCAGTCTGTTATACATCTATTTTAATCCTGTTTTCTGCATTTTTTTCCCTTTTCTGTAGACGAGTCTCATCTATCAGTATGAGGCCCTCTTGTCTCTATTCTTAATATTCTCATATGGGGTCCATTATCTGTCATTTTAATCTTCAATTTATAACAGAATAACAGAGTTAGAAGGGACCTTGGATGTCTTCTAGTCCAACCCCCTACTCAAGCAGAATCATGCTACTGGTTTTTTCTTGTGTGACCCTCCTTTCATTGTATTTTCTCCCTTTCCCTAAAATATCCCACATTCATGTTACCAATGTTTAAATTAAAAATTAAATTAATTTTTTTAACAGTGCAAGACATTTTCAAATATAAAACCTTTCACAATTGATACATAAACTTCTATTTCTGTACAGCATCTATAACATCTGTTCCACAGGAAACAACTGTTTTGTGAATGGCCAGTATCTTTATTGAATGATCATTGTCAATACCTGCTTCTCATTCTCAGTTAACTTTAATTTTTCTATCAGCTGCCTCAGAAAGATGGGGAAATGTACATCATTTTCATCTCCCAGTACAATACTGGATGAAGCAGAATCTTACAAATCATAATAAATGTTAGATAGGGTGAATGGAAGAGGCAGACAACAGTGGCTTCAACAACAGCTCTTTATTCTGTGACTATTTACAATCCAGCAAAAGCCCTATCTGACAGCCAGCCCTTTTATAGGGAGCTGTCAGACAGTCTAGCCAATCAGCAGTCAGTATTTTTCCCTCCAGAATGGAGGACCTGACTGAAGCCTATGTGCTTCAGTCTGAGAATGTAACAATAAATATGTTAGTTTTTGAAGTATTCAATAAAGTTCTTTGCTTTTTGAGTAGATAGATAGATAGATAGATAGATAGATAGATAGATAGATAGATAGATAGATAGATAGATAGATAGATAGATAGATAGATAGATAGATAGATAGATAGATAGGGATGGACAGACAGACAGACAGACAGACAGACAGACCTATCATCTATCTATCTATATGCAACATAAATTGTGTCATTAAGCACCAGGAAAAGTTGTGATAGCACCACCTCCCCCAGCTTTCAGCAATGGTCAATCTTTCCCCCTCCTTTTCACTGAAGTATATATACACAATGATCAGTTCTTTATTTTATGTCTCCTGTTTCCTTCCATGCCATTTAAGGTCTCTTCCTATCTGCAGCTACAACTGGAAAGCCTTGTGAGGACAGGAAACATCAGGGGTCCGATCCAAGGCAAGATTATTATTTTTCCGACCCTGCCTATTTGAAGCTCTCTTCTCCCCTGGATCAAAGTGTACAACAGAGGGAGGAGGCCTTTAAGATGCTATATACCACTTATCTGTCTGGCAATAGCCTCCTGGAAATCACCAAGTCAAAGTGTCTGTATGGAGGACAACGCACATAGGCAGACAGTGCTGACTCAGACGGCATATCCCTCTGACTCATTCTGCCAGCCAGCAAGAGATTTCCAGCAATGCAGATGATGAAATGAAGCAGAGGAACGACAGAGCTGTGGAAGTGTTGACCCCAACGACATGTAGAGTTCTACGTGGGTATTACCAACTGATATGGAAGAGCAGCTGCGAACAAAGCAGCACACTTTAAAGCATTCTTACTCATGCTCATAAAAATGACGACAATACCAAGAATACCAAAAACAACTTCATAAAGCAGGGGTGGGGAACCATGGCTCTTTTATGACTTGTGGACTTCAACTTCCAGAATTCCTGAGCCAACGTGACTGGCTCAGGAATTCTGGGAGTTGAAGTCCACAAGTCATAAAAGGGACATGGTTCCCCACTCCTGTCACAAAGGTACCAAGAACAAAGGCCCATCTGTTTAATGATTACTTTCACACATTTGAAGGAGTCTTCTAGTGCCTGACCTAAGAATGTTGTTGGCATCCCCAAAACATCTCAGCCCATCCAGCTTTTACATTTTATAGATATGGGTGGTCTCTTGCAAGTAGAAACAGCTTGGTTTTGCAAAGGAGCTGTTACGTATTTCTTTTTTTTTTCCCCGTGTACTGATTGCTGAAAGACTTCCAGATTTCACTACATACAATCAGTTCACTCGGATCTTTCCTGAATGTTATTTTGATATACAAATCTGTAGCTATTTATTTATTTCTGTCAATAAACATTTCTATCAATGAAACGTTCACCGAATGATTCATAACTGAAAACGAAAGCCGTAAACCAAAACAGGTTAAAGAGTCAAACAATAATTATGTTGTGAACAGCCAACCTACATTCACAACACTGCCAGTCTAAATGCCAGAGAATGTCTGAGTTTGAATACGCCTCTTCTTTCAGGCCCAGCATATGCCTTCAGGAGACTCTCTCAAACTCTCATCTCTTAAACAGAAAAATAAGTTATCATTTCAAAAAAATTAAAATAAAATAAAATAAAGCAGAACTCTGAGGATATGGAAAAAGAAGTTTCTGCACCTCAGCTGAGGGGGGGGGGAGAATGCACCATCTCCTCATTAGCTCTAATAAATGGCTGAAATAACCCTGAGAAGCCAGGAAAGGTCCATGGACAAAGAAACACAGAGGGTTGCTCTTAAAGACCATCCAGGATATGCAGCAGGTTCACTATCAAACTAGTCCTATCTTGTGGTTTGCCTGGAGCACTGCAGATATGTTGTAAATCAGGCTTCATATATCCTAGGTTTTGAGGATTTTTTTTTAATAACATGTGTTTATCTCTCATGAGATTCATAACATGTGTTTATCTCTTATGAGGTTGATTTATCTCCAGAAGGGGGAAGAAAGTATAATAAAGAATAAAATACATTTTATTCCCTTTTTATTTTTTACAGCCGCTCCTCGTTTCACAGCTACCTCATTTTTAGAATAGAATAGAATAGAATAGAATAGAATAGAATAGAATAGAATAGAATAGAATAGAATAGAATAGAATAGAATAGAATAGAATAGAATAGAATTTTTAATTGGCCAAGTATGATTGGACACACAAGGAATTTGTCTTGGTGCATATGCTCTCAGTGTACATAAAAGAAAAGATAAGTTCGTCAAGAATCATAAGGTACAACACTTAATGATAGTCCTGGTACAAATAAGCAATCAAATCATAGTAGGAACCAGTCAATATAAATTGTAAGCAACAGTTTAGCAACAGTTCACGAATACAATGGTAATAAAACAATTAAATCATTTTCTGACCAATGCATGCACTTACGCCTAAATCTCTACACTGGACCACAAGTTACACCTGAAAGGGAGTAGTGTTCAGGTTGCTGCATGAGAGAACTTTATATGAATGAGGTAGCAGCAACCAATGATCTTTGCAGTCCCTCTCTCGGTCACTTGCTTTCAGTCATAGAATAGAATAGAATAACAGAGTTGGAAGGGACCTTGGAGGTTTTCTAGTCCAACCCCCTGCTTAGGCAGGAAACCCTACACCACTTCAGACAAATGGTTATCCAACATCTTCTTAAAAACTTCCAGTGTTGGAGCATTCACAACTTCTGGAGGCAAGTGGTTCCACTGATTAATTGTTCTGTCAGGAAATTTCTCCTTAGTTCTAAGTTGCTTCTCTCCTTGATTAGTTTCCACCCATTGCTTCTTGTTCTACCCCTCCATGTCCACTAATTTTGTCACTTTGTCAAAGAATGCAATAAGATTAGTCTGGCATGATCTGTTTTTGATAAACCCATGTTGGCTTTTGGTTATTACTTTGTTTGCTTCTAGGTGTTCGATGATTCGTTGCTTGATTATCTTTTCCAGAATCTTCCCTGGTATTGAGGTCAGGCTCATAGGTCTGTAGTTTCTTGGATCTATTTTTTTTCCTTTTTTGAAGATGGGAACTACATCAGCTCTTTTCCAGTCCTCTGGCAGTTCCCTGGTGCTCCAGGATCATGCGGTTCACTTTGTGAACATGTTGTTTAGCAACCATTTTGCTTACAATTTAAGGAACAAATTGCAGTTGCTAAACGAGGAGAGGGTATATTCACCAGAATGGCAGCCGATGTTGTGGAAGCCCCATTCCTCTTAAAGACCAAGTTTAGAGAAAATGATACCAGACTCTCTGACACTGAGGTGTTGATGGCACAGACTACAAAGCCCCTACACATGGGAGGAAGGTGGGGTCAGAGTGAGTTGATCTAAAGAGCTTCTGAGAGAGAAGGTTTAAGACCTCCAGTTTCCCACCTTACAGACCTAGCTGGGCTGCTACATTTGCAAAGACATTCAAAAGCACTAAAATGAAGATGCCTGGAAGAAACATATACTGTATATTGCCAAGAAACTACAAAGAGCACACTAGGCAATTCTCTCTAAGAAGAGCAGCCCACAGTTAGGCAGCCAGCTAGGGCAAAGGATATCTACCTACTAACTGCTATAAATTGGATTCTCATTATATAGAAGCAAATAGATTACATCAAACTATGGTAAACAGCAATCAGGGCTGGCAACCATTTGGATAAAAACAATTTACATAATCTATCATAAACACTTACAAAATTCAGCCTAGGATTACAGTAACTGCTTACATGGATATTCTCCTTTCCTACATAAACGCTGCTCAGTTTTATGCAGATTGGATTTCAGTCTCTGGAGCCAGAGATTCTACATGATATTCTGAACTGGGTTAGCAGTTACTTCCATTTGACTTGTCACTAATGAAGTGAGCAAAAGAGAAGTAGGTGTCCAGGGATCGGAGAACACGCCATTCCTCCAAGCGTGACAACATTTTTGAGATTCCAGAAGCTGCTTTCCAGGCTCTGTGAACTCCACTTCCTTGAGAAAAATATATAAAATCTTTATGGCTTCCCAAAAATATAGGGAGGGAGAAATTCTGGGAGAAAGCAAAATCCTCCTACTGAAAGAATGCAACCGCACTAACAGCAACCAAACTTCAGCATCTGGAAGGAAAAGGTGATCCCTCGGAATATCATTCCCACAAAGCCAGCCAAAATGTATGGTTCCTTCTGGAATCAGTTAGCAGCATCTGATGATATCTCAGCAGAGGGAAATTCGACAGGAAAGTTGAACAGACTCTTTCAGCCAATGGAAGAGGCCAAGCAATGTTTCCAATCACTAAGGGCCAGGGTTTCAGTTTGCTATCCAGAGCTGCCTTTCTTCATGAACAAAACAAACAGAATTATGTTAAATATGCACATGTGCTTCATTTACATAATTCATAAAGGCTGTTAGAATGTCAGATTTCTTGGCTGGAGAAATTGCAAGACATACCTGCTCCATACTTGAGCACAAAGACCGATAGCTCTATGTGCCCATTCCATGCTGTCCCTATTTTGCTAGAATTAAGATGATTATGTGAGAGAAAATGGGGGGGGGGGGAAACCCACACAAAAAAGAAGTTCACAGTTTCTTGTATTTCCAAAGAAATGTCAATATGAAGAAGTTTATAGAGTTGCATTGATGTGACGAAGGCCATCTCATTTCCATAAATTTCATGGATCTTCATGCAAGTATCATCAACTATCTATGCTGCATTGTATCTGAGGAAATCCATACAAACTGGTTCTTCCTCTTCTTGTATGTTTTTTGATATCCTAACAGATCTTTATAATGCCTAACCTCTAGTTTTGACCAAAACTTTGATGGGGACATGCTTTATAACCATCCTGACCAACAACAGCATAATACAAATAATTAGAAGTGTTTCTTAACCAATCCAGTTCCATTACTTAGGTCAATGGGGATATATTTTTATAGTGGCAGGAGGAAAAGGAAGACGTCCTTCATTCAGAACAAGATTAATTATTTGTTGTCCTTTTTTTCAACTTGTAATATATAGTAGGGGTTCTTCTATTAAAAATAGTAGGGACAAAACTAAGGTTAGTAACAGTGAGATACATAACTAAGAATAGACTCTTGGAGCCCCAAATAGCTCAGGTTAGGTATTTCAGAGTTGTCTTCATAATTGAATACCAATGACACATTCCAGAAATATTCTTCCCAAAGCTCACTGGAGGGACACATTCCCTCTGAGCCAAATAATGACCCAGAAGTTTATTTCCTGTTCCCAGCCTTTCTCAAGACCTAGGCCAAATCCTGGAATGTGAATAGCCACTGACGTTAGAGGAGACGGTCTTCTGAACATTTAGCAGAGGGTGCGGATGGGGAGAAGAAAAAATGCCTCTCAACAAGTTACCAAAGGGGGGGGGGAATCTCTTCCCTTCCTCGGTTTGTAAGATACTTCAAACCCCAATGGTCCTGCATCTTTTCTGGAGAAACTGGAGGAAGATGGATGAAGTACGAAAGAGCTATGGAGAAGGAACATGAGATGCTGCCTTTCTAAGCTTCTTCAGTAATCCAGGACTGCACTCTGAGGGTGCACCTTAGCCCCTTGACACCATCCCTGTCTCCCCCTATTTAACGGAGCATGTGACGGACCATGGGCACAGTCCATTCAGGAAGGCCCTAAATAAACAAAGAGACAAAACTGAGATTCTGTAGTTTAGGATAACATCCTCAGATGGACAAAGATTCCATTTCCTCCCCTACTATTGGTAGTACTCGACTTACGACCACAATTGCGCCCAACATTTATCTTGCTAAGTGAGAAATTTATTGTGTTTTGCCCCATTTTATGACTTTTCTTGACATGTTTGTTAAGTGAATCACTGCAGTTGTTAAATTAGTAACACCGTTGTTAAGTAAATCTGGCTTTCCCCTTGACTTTGTTTGCCAGAAGGTCACGAAAGGTGATCACATGACCCCGGTACACTGCATAAATATGAACCAGTTGTCAAGAATCCAAACGTAAATCATGTGACCATGGGGATGCTTCAATGGTCATAAGTGTGAAAAAGGGTCATAGGTCACTTTTGAGGACTACCTGTATTGCGCATGATTAAATTCATGCAATGAGGAACGGTTGCCACACATTAGGTTACCCCTGCTGAAGGAAACTGGGGTTATGGAAGGAAGGTACAGAATTATAAGGGAGAACAAGACTATGGGCAAAGCTGCTACTGAGAAATGGTGCCAAGCTGGAAAGTTCAAGAGTAGGCTTGAAAATGCTAGGATTTCAGTGGCCTGGAGCTGCTGAAAAATACTGATTTTCAAGAAGATGCCGCAACTTCCTATGAGAACAAGGTTGTAACCATTGAAAAAGATTCAGTTAGTACAAGATTTGATAAATTTGTATAAAACGATGTGGGGAAAGTAGAATTACACAATAAAGCTAATAGATCAATAGGGATTCTACACAGATTATCTAGACCCTTTTCAATCTAGCTTCAGGCCTGGCTACAGCACGGAAACTGCTTTGGTCACGCTGATGGATGGCGAGCCTGAGATGGGGGTCATCCCTCTCTCTTGGTGCTACTTGACCTCTCAGCAGCTTTCGATACCATTGATCATGGTATACTTCTGGGACGACTAAGGGAGTTGGGAGTGGGAGGCACCGTGTTACGGTGGTTCTCCTCCTATCTCTCTGGTCGGTCTCAGTCGGTGTTGGCAGGAGGACAGAGGTCGGCCCCTAGTCCCCTCATTTGCGGGGTGCCTCAGGGCTCGGTCCTCTCTC
>QLTV01003900.1:456428-506704 GCA_003457575.1 Thermophis baileyi | reverse complement strand
GTGACCGCCTTATGCCACATTCCTCCCATCGACCAGTGAGGTCGCACAGGGTTGGCCTTCTTCAGGTCCCGTCGGCCAGACAGTGCCGGCTGGCGGGACCGCGGGGGAGGGCCGTCTCTGTAGCCGATACGACTCTGTGGAACCAACTTCCCCCTGCGATCCGTACTACCCCCACCTTACTGGCCTTCCGTAAAGCCGTTAAGACCTGGCTTTTCCGGCAGGCCTGGGGACATTGATCTCAAAGTTACAATCTGTGAGCTCCGGCCACGAATGGTGTGTATGGCTTTTTAAATCGTTTTTTAATATTTATATTGTTTTAATGTTTTTATACTTCTATTGTAAGCCGCCCAGAGTCCCTTGGGAGTTGGGCGGCATAAAAATGCAACAAACAAACAAACAAACAAACAAACAAATACACTGTATAATTTTAAGATACTGTGGTGGCCACCAATTTCAATACAGGTAGTCCTCGACTTACAGCAGTTCATTTAGTGACCGCTCGAAGTTACCCATGGCCCTGAAAAAAGTGAGTTATGACCCTTTTTTTATACTTACAACCGATGCAGCATCCCCACAGTCACGTGATCAAAATGCAGCTGCTTGGCAACTGACTCATATTTATGATGGTTGCAATGGGGTCATGTGATCAATTTTTTTTTTTTTTGCAACTTTCTGATAAGCAAAGCCAATGGGGAAGCCAGATTCACTTAGCAAGCGTGTTACTAACTAACCAACTGCAGTGGTTCACTTAATAACTATGGCAAGAAAAGTCATAAAATGGGGCAAAATTCATTTAACAAATGTCTCACTTAGCAACAGAAATTTTGGGCTCAATTGTGGTCGTAAATCGAGACTACCTCTACTTTTAGTAGACTAGATACATTCAAGGAGGAAAAGCCATTAGTGGCTGCTAGTCATGAAGGCTATATATTTCAAGAGACAGTATTTCCAGAAGAATGCAAACAAAAGGATGCAATTGTCCATATGTCCTATTTCTGCATTTTCTAGTTAAGAGAACAAAATGCAAGACAGATGTAACCTTGCTCTGATCTGCCTTTTTTTTTTTTTTAAACATTCCAAAGTTCTTCTATCTGCCTATTATAAATATGAGAAAAGAATAGATTTGACGGACAGAAAAGTTGAAAGCAGCAGAAAGAGGCCTCTTCCTTTTCATTTTTTAAAAGAATTACCCAAATGTAAGTCCTAGAGAGAACAGAAAGAGGGTTTTTAATCTTACAGAATAAAAACTGTAAATCAAACGTCTTACAAACCGGGTGGAAAATAACAAGAGTATCACAGTGCCAATATAAAATGATGTCCTTGCTTCTGTTCCTTTTTCTTCGTGCTGTTAAGGCCACAAATAAGGTCTAGAAACTCTGCAGATGTTTTAAATGCCCCCCCAACTCCCCCCCCCAAAAAAGGACAAACCCCAAACTTGTTCCTTTCAGTCTCAGGACAGAAACCCATTCATGGGCCACTTTGCTAGGCATGAGAACACGTGTCTGGAGTTCTCAGGAGAGGAACGCCTGGACCTGTGCCAAATGCTAATAGAAATATACTTTTCTATTCACCTCCAAGCTAAGCAGGGGCACAGGTAAAGGCAGCGGGGAGTCCTATACTGCTCCTCACTCTGCTCTCGCAAGGAAGGTTGCTCAAATTTACCTGACTTTGTTGAACAACTGTTGTCTCGGAACACAATGTTCAGGCTCCACTAAATCTTGGCACCCAGGCTTCTCTGGCTGCTGTCCAACAGCCTGTTTAATAATATACACATGGCTGTTAACTTAGATTTCAGAAGAAAACACAGGAGGGGGTGGAACAAACAGCTTGTGGCTCAATAACAGACCAGGCAGTGCAGCTAAACCACTACAATAAATGGACAGAAGGAGGAATGGATAAGAAATCTCAGAAGAGCAGTTAGCTCTTGGGATGAGAAATGTTTGCAGGCAGCACAAAGTTATCAAAGCAAGTGTCTGCTACAAAGCCCGCCAGATTTCTAGCCAAATGGAAATCAGAATCCACAAAAATAATCCAGTGGAAGTGACGGGATGTCAAAATAAGCCATGGTGTAAAGTCCTGATAGTAAGCCAAGGAAACTTCACACTGCTACGCATTATTCTCTGCTTCAGAACCTTGGTGTGATAAATACAGAAGGTTTCCCCCCCCCCCCCATTTCTGAGCAGCAGTTGGCCATCCAAATCCGGACAAAAGTATTACTAATCTGAGGTATGTTTTGTTTGAAGCAAGCCAACTTCACACCATGGTTTATGAAACAGGCTTGGCTCAACAAACCTAAATAAAGAATAACTGTTGTCCAGAGGGCAAATGTAAAAATCCAACTGCACTTCATTACAAGTGAGAGCCGTGGTTCAGAATTCCTCTTTGTGGCCAAAATGGGTTGGGGGGCAGGGGGGAGAGGAAAAATGCCTAACATGATAAAACATGGTTTCTTGTCATGTTCAGACTATTAATAATAGCATGAAGAAAAACAGATGCAAATAGAGGCCAGAGGAAGAATTTGATACCATAAGTAGTGCTGGGCCAGACCCTTCTTCTGTATTTTTTTCAGCTATTCTCATTCAACCTTTTTTCATTCATTTTTTGTTCCTCCAAAGTAAAATACATTTTTGCTGACATACTCCTCAGGATGATTATTATTATTATTTATTATTTATTAAATCTGTATGCCGCCCAACTCCCAAGGGACTCTGGGCGGCTCACAACAATATAAAAAACCATTAAAAGAAAACATAATAAAAACAGTTAAAAACAGTTTAAAAACTCATACACACCGTTTCATGGCCGGACCTCGCCAATTACAGAGGCGAGATCAACGGCCTTTTAGGCAGTTTTTAGCCTAAAGTCCCTCCCCATGATACCCTTCAAAAAAAAAAACAACCCTCAGCACAGGGAACCAGCAAAACTGCAGATAAATGGGTAATCCATACCTTTCTCCCCCCCCCCAGGCAATCAATAAAAGCCCCTCTAAGGCAACCCTTCAGAGGCTGCAATTCTCCACAAATTCTAAAGCACTTTGAGAAATGAAATAGAAGCATAGGAGAAACTTTCTCATTTGGGAAAAAAATGGAGGAGGCACAATTCAGAACATGGTTTCAGAACATTATTTTGAGGTAAGCCATATTTAATAAAGCACTTTAAAAACTGCCCTGCATTTCAAATGAAGATTCCTGCTGCCTCTACAGCCTTTATTTTACCTGTCTGTCCAAGAAACACAAATGCATATTTCAAGAAGAGAAGAAAGAGTTGGCAGAGACTGGTGCTTTTCTTCACAGCAATGCTTTCCTCCTGTTTTTAAGGGGACTTCGTCCCCTCTACTGTATCCTCAATTGGAACATAGATGGGACTCTAGGCTAAGGCCAAGTATGCACTGGCCTACGTTCACTAAGTTTTAGGGGGCACTAAAATGGGAAGACTTCCAAAAAAAACCACAATAAAAAAACAAAAAGTGATAAAAGTGCATACTGTAAGCCAACTTGCCCACTTGAGGGATACATATAATTTTTTAGAATTGTTGCAACAGTGGGTGCTGATGTGATTAAAATTACTGCACACATAGAGTAAAAATGTCCAAGAAAAGGGGGAAAAATGTCCAGTGGCTAAAAGTCATAAATGTAAAGGTCAAAAACATGGAAGAAAACCCCCCTAGATGGTGCCTTTTTAAAATTCCTAAAATTGGAAGATAAGCCAAACCATAGGGGGGCCCAGAATATGACTTTGTCTTGGACGCCAAAATCTCTAGAGCTGGCCCTGATTGGAAATATGGTGTTATCTGCATCTATTACTGCTGGTAGAAAACCTCCAAAAGTCATGTCCCTATTACAGGAAAACCATGCAAGCTTAGTCAGAACAATGGCAGTCTTCATTTTTCTGTTTCCGGGAAGACTGGCAACACTCTTGAACTTTGAACCATTATTTTTTTTTTCTTTCTCCTGCAATAATTTAAATAAGTGCAGTTCAGTGGTGAAATCCAAAAAATTTTACTACCAGTTCTATGGGCGTGGCTTGGTGGGTGTGGTGTGGCTTGGTGGGCGTGGCTTGGTGGGCGTGACAGGGAAAGACACTGCAAAATCCCCATTCCCTCCCCACTCCTGGGGGAAGGATATTGCAAAATCTCCATTCCCACCCCACTCTGGGGCCAGCCAGAGGTGGTATTTGCCGGTTCTCCGAACTACTCAAAATTTCCACTACCAGTTCTCCGAACTACTCAAAATTTCTGCTACCAGTTCTCCAGAACCTGTCAGAACCTGCTGGATTTCACCCCTGGTGCAGTCCCTTAATAACCAATATTACAGACCAAGAAAGGATCTTAAAAGTTGAGTAATTGCATAGTAATTATTTTCCTTTTTCTTGGTTTCTTCACTGCCTTCCACTGAGAATTTAAGATCATTTTAAGGCTACAGTGAAGAGGATAAGTATCCAGCCTGAAAAACCTCATTTCTGCTAATTTGATCCTGAGTTGAGCCAGAAAGTATGCCAGAACTGCAGAATATCTCATTTTTCATTTTTCAAATGGTCCAAAATTATATGAAGAATCACAGCATTTATCTGCAGATACAAACTTTACTGGATCTATAGTTTAGAAATCGAACATTCAAACATAAAATGCAGAGCTTCATAAACAGAGCTTCATGTAAGACGACAAGTCAACATTCAACACAACCACACTCTAGAACCAGTCAAATCTCTAATCTAGAACTTCATATTTAACTTATTCTAGAACACATGAGATAACAGTATGGAGCAAATAATGTTTTTGAGCAAATAAGAACTGTAATTCTTTATTCATTGAGTATTCATAGACTACAGCAAAAGAGTTCTATCTATAGTTAGAATTTCATAGTCAGAGAATCCAACCTAAAGATCAGTAAGTACCCTTGTCTTCTTCCGTAGAAATTTTATTCCAGAAGCCAAGGAAAGTTCTGGGAAATGCTAAAGATGTAAGAGAATAAACTAGAACAAAATATCTGTACACTATAATGCAGGCAGAAATAACATGGGACATTTTGTAGTAGTAACTCAAATATCCTTTGGATGTTAAAAGCCCTCATCTCTATTTCTATTATGATAGTTTTTATTAGGATCTTATCTTATCTTATTAAGGCAGACTTCCATTAAGAAACATGAAATTACTTCAAAACTGGACTATGCCACAGTGTTTTCCGACAAGAGTTTCAATGGAATGTCATTAATACAAAATTTGTATTAATGTCACTAATACAAAAATGAGTAAATTTGTGTCACCCAAAACATATGAATTATTTGATATTGTTTGATATCTGACAGTAATAGAATTAGGTTTCTCTATATGTGCATGTGTATGATCATAACTATTTTAGATTATACATTAAAGATGAGCACACACTGAGAGTATTTTAAGTTGCGCCTATTACTATCTTATATATTCTATCTATAGTTGAAAGCCAAATGGCATGCGGAAAAATTTTTCAGTAATATTCCAAAGAAGCAAGAAACACAAGTTGTCTGAATGTTTTCCAGTTCAGTTTCGGTCCAATTTCCATCAACATGGCTCATAAGTAATACACACTGTTTAATTCTTCCTCCCAATCTTATATTCACAATAGTCTTTGCAAGTATACTCAGAATACATCATTACTTTGTGTTGTGTTGCGAGCACTGAGGTTGGGTGGTCACTGGAACCAGGGCTTCCCTCCTCACCATCCTACTCTATACTATACAGACTCTCTTTGGCAGCAAAATATAAATGGCAATTCTACTACACATTAGATGCAATCAGTGATAGGAAAAACCACAGCTGAATTATTGTGCGATATATTCTACAATGAAGTGATCCTTCACTCAGATCTATGACCTGGGATGGGGGGAAAGGGGGAGGGGGAGGAAAGCCAGGGGAGGAAATGGAAAAATATGCTTGCATATTACAAATTCAAAGCAAGCCAAGTTCCTTCATTCTGTGACCCATGAAAACAGAATGCATTTGTTTGACTGACCTCTCTCAATCTTCAAACTCATGAGCATCTCAGAATCCCATAAGGGAGAAGGCACAAGGGCAGAGTTCATCACTTCTCATGCTCTTTCCATCCTGGAATCTGGGAAGAAACCTAGCTCCAGTGGCAGATGGGTGGATGCAAATGAGTGCAAGAAGCATCATCTTTGTTATGCTTATTCAGGCTTCTCTCCCACTCTCTCTTTCTCTCTAACTCTTGACACAAAACATCCATGGCAGAAAGCCACACAGTGGAAATTTTCTGTAACTAAGTACAGCCTGAGGTCAATAACTTTAATACTAAGCACTGGCTACTGGTATCATGACTTGCTCTTGAATACTACTACAGGGACTGCCATCTCACTGACATTATGAGCCGTGGTTAGAATGCAATGTTGCAGGCTAACTCTCCCCACTGCCAGGAGTTCAATCCTCACCAGGTCAAGGTTGACTTAACTTTCCATTCTTCCTAGGTCAGTCAGATTGTTGGGGGCAGTATGTTGACTCTGTAAACCGCTTAGAGCAGGGCTGTCAAACTCCCGGCCCACGGGCCGGATGTGTCACACGCTGCCCACGCCCACGCCCGGTTTAGCGAAGAGGGGAAAAGTCCCGATACATCACGTGATGCCGCCGTGAGACGTGAGTTTGACACCCCTGGCTTAGAGAGTGCTATAAAGCACTATGAAGTGGTATATAAGTCTAAGTGCTAGCGCTGTTGCTAACCCACCAACCAAACTACCAAAAGATGCTAGAAAACGCTTGCATATTACTAGTGCTGGCAAAGGAGTTGAGATATCTCAAACCTGGTGGATGCACTACCATCAGAAGACATCTGAAGTTGACGACTCAAAGCCAGCACATGGAAGTTTATGCACAACAAACAACCATCAGATCCTCTCCATTGTTCAAAACAGAGAAAACTCTCTTACACTGAAGTTCAGTTTCATTAGCTTAAAGAAAGAAAAGCAAGAGGAAGGGAAAAGTCAAGAGTAGACATGACCACAAGGACATGCCTAGGATGAGTCCTGACCTGGAAGACCTTAGCTGTCACCCTAGAAACAGCTGAGAAAGTTGACGAACTCCAAACCCAGAAGGCTTTCCTCATTAGCTAAGACTCAAAATCTCAAACACTGCAGCTCTGAAAGAAATCTAGGATGGTAATACTGAGTAGATGTGTTTGTTCAGTTTCTTGGCTCATGGTGCCAAGCAATTTAGCTTAGGAACTTTACAATGCTTTAAAATAACACCTCTTTCAAAAGTAAAAAATGCTCAGACTTTCAAATAAATATTTTTTGGCCTTCAGCCACTTTTTTCCTCCTTTTTCCTCCAAATGATCTAGCTCCACTTTAAATGTATCAAGATGCCTGCCCAGAGTTATATCTCCATGTCATTGCTCCAAAACATTAAGTCTTTCCTCACAAAGGACAATCTAACTGTGCCAAGCCAAGATACAAAAATAAATAAATAAATAAATCAGGTCATCAAAATGGAACAGACACACAAAGTCGTTTGAATGTATCCCCAACAAACAGTGCTTGAAAAGTAATTAAAAAACATCTGAATGTGCAGCTCATTGGGCGTTTCCGCTAATCGCATTTGCTGTCAAAGTTAACTGGCTCAGATTGAGTGAGTTCACTCACTTCTGCTACCCAAAAGCGTTCACATCTGTGCCCTTACTCCACCTCAAAATAAATAAATAAATAAATAAATAAATAAAATCCACAGTCCGGTTATGAAAACAAATAATACTGCAGAGTTACAAAACAACTTCAATATGAATAAACAGAAGTGTGCCACCTACTGATATAATTCAGAAGGATCTCTGGCGGTCTTGATTCAGCTGGGGAATTCATTTGTGTGTGTGTGTGTGTGTGTGTGTGTGTGTGTGTGTGTGTGTGTGTGTGTGTGTGTGTGTGTTTAGCTAACTTGAAACAAGACATCAAAGCAATTTGCAGAGCTGAATTTTTATGGGTTTGGGGGAACCACTTCCATCAAAAATTGTTTTCTTAATTATGCCAAAAAAAAATTGTTGAAACATTATAAAGACACCTTCAAGTTCCGCTTGATTCCTCATGACTACATCTGAGCGGCTTTCTTGGCAACCGAATAGTAGTGGTTTGGCGCTATAGTCTTCTGGATTTATTTATTTTTAAAACTTCATAGCTCTAGTATTCTGTGATGGTCTCCGATGCAGGTATTAAACACATATAATCCTTCTTAGCTTCCAAGCTCAGACATGGGTTGCCAGGTGCTACCGCTTGCTGAATAAAATAACATACAAGCTATTAATTACACTGACCCAAGGATAGGCATTTTCATCATGGCCATTCTGGCTGGCGTTATTAAAAGCTGTAGTTTAGCAACATTTAAAGGGCTACAGGTTGCCTATCTCTACCCTAACCTATCAAGGAAATTTTGCCACTCTGCTTAGGGCATATTTACAGAGGAATGTATGGGGGGGGGACATCTATCATGTGTACCATGCAAGAACCAGCTTTGCATTTCCGAAACTGGGAAACTATATATTTTTCTTGCTTTAGAGATAAAAGCTGAAAGATAGAATCTGAAATGTGAAAGCGCCCAGCTTCAAATCACCTCTCTCTTCTCATGAAACACAAGAAAATTAAAAAAAAAAAAGCCTATGTTCAACAGGGATTTTGAGTAGGTTTTAGCTGGGTAGCACAAGATGTATACTACTTACTACATGCGCATCTTGGGGAAGTATTTTACCTTGGAAAATGACCCCCTCTTTCTCTTTCACCCAGCATCTCTGCCTGCCTCCAAAGAGAGGGATCAATTTACTTTCAAATATTCAGCATTTTGCAGCTGGCCGAGAGCAAAAGGATTCAGCAGGAAGAAGGTAAGAGGATTTCTTAAAACCAAGCAGATGAGCAATCATGGAATAAATCAAAACAGAGAAGAATGGACTTCAGGAGAGGAGGAGATGCAGCCTCTTGCAAATGAATTACCTCCTCTATCTTGTACAACCCCAGGAGTTTGTCAGCAGGCAAGAATTCTCATAACTGTGTTGACCTTTGGGATACAACCTCATAAGAACAGCCTTACATGGGCATTTTCAGTTCTTAATAGTTCCCAGCTGATTGACTGTGTGTTCCCTGGACTGGTATAAATTCTTTTCTTGCACAATTAGTTTTTCTCCCCAACAACTTTCTTCCTAACGAATTGGTTGATTTCAGACTGCCTGTTCTTGGTTTAATTCATCCACACAGGTCCAGCTATAGAAACTGCCCAGTCAAAACCTGCTTTCTTCTGCACCCATTATGAATTTGATTTGAATCCTGAAGTCAAGCTGAATGTTTAGAACATAGAACAATAGAGTTTTCTAGTCCAACCCCCTGCTCGAGTAGGAGACCCTATACCAGTAGTGGGTTCTAAAACCCGTTGCTACTGGTTCGCATGCGCAGAAGCGTCCCGGGCGGGTGGGCGGAGCCTCCCGCCACCGCTACCAGTTCACAGAACCGGGCCGAACTGGGAGCAACCCACCGCTACCCTATACCATTTTAGACAAATGGTTGTCCAGTCTCTTTCTGAAAGCCTCCGGTGATGGAGCACCCACAGCTTCCAAAGGCAAGCTATTCCATTGGTTGATTGCTCTCATCGTTAGGAAATTTCTCCTTAGTTCTAGGTTGCTCCTCTCCTTGGTTAGTTTCCAACCATTGTTTTTTGTCTTGCTTTTTGGTGCTTTGGAAAATAGTTTGACCCCCTCATCTTTGTAAGAGTCCCTCAAATATTGGAACAGTGCTATCATGTTCCCTCTAGTCCTTCTTTTCATTAGACTAGACATACCCAATTCCTGTAATCGCTCTTCATGTGTTTTAGCCTCCAGCCCTCTATATGCTTGTTTACCATGTGCTATGTGCTTGTTTAATTGATAGGCTCTTAAGCTGAGGCAAGGAATCTTCTTTGCACTAAATAGGAAATACTATTTATTCTATATGTCATATAGTATATTCTATACTACATGACTGAAACTTTCCAAGCCTGAGAACTTGCTCTCTTACTTGAATTTTATTTTTTTATTTTTTTACTAGCCAGCTCCCAAAGTCCAATAGTACAGACAGGATTGTAAAATCCTGCAGATCAGAGATTATGCTCTGAAGAAGAGCTATCTCTGTTTTAGATAACTTAAACTAGAAAATAATCTCCTAAGAATAAACATTTTAATTCGATGACGCCTGAAATTTAGAAGGAGGTGTTTACAGTACCCTTATTCTGTTCCATCCTGTTCCTCCTTCATCACAACCAGCTCTTAAGATCATGGCTTGGCACTAGGCAAGGCTAAGTACACCAAGTAATGCAAATGGCTTATCTCTTCATTCTTCTCTGCTGTGAAAATGAATGGTCTACTGCGTATCTGCCTAGAGACCATTTTTTGCTTTTTTTTCTGCACATGAAAGCAGGTATCAATCAGAAGTGAGAAAAAGAAGGTGCCCTGTTAAGGCTTATAATGAAACATTTATTAGACAAATGGTTATGAATGGCCCACATTGTTTCTTAGATCTGGTGCAGCCAGTCCTGACAGAGTAAAAAGAGTAAGTTGACCACCTCTCAAACACCAAATGCTGAGTGACACTGCATTCCTACACACCCACTAAAGTACATATACTACTCCACTTGGATACTCCAAACTACATGGGATGGAAAGTCTAATACTGAAGGCAAAGTAAACTACTACTTAGAAACGACTAATCTAACCAGATTCTGGTAAATTGGAGATTTTCTTCAGCATCATACCACAATCTAGATGTTTTGGATGTCTTCTGATACCCATATACCCCTGCTCTACAAGCTGCATTGGTCCAATTCAAGATGCTAGTTTACACCATAAGCCCCACGTGGCCTAGGACCAGCCTATTAGCGGAACTGTCCCCCATTGTTTCTGCCCACCCCATGCTCCAGGTACACTCCATCACACAATGGAATCTTTTTCAAACCTTTTCAAGCACAAGAAAACAGGAACCAGGGTTGTTCAAACGAGTACAAGTTTATTCCATGCTACCCCTAAACAAGAATCTGAACTACCTAACAGTCAAAGCAAATTGGAAGTAGCTAAGAGTCAACGGAATTCAAGAAGGGCTGGACTTATATCTTTTGAGGGTGCAAAGGACTGCAAACTGATGACACATTTGACCCCTCCATCAGGTTAAGCCTGGTCATCTCCTGTTCCCAGAGTCATGTCTCTCTGGTCTGTAGCCTCTCTGTGGAACAGTATCCACCTATTAATACTGATGGCACCAACCCTGTTAACCTTTCATGAGACATCAAAAACCTGGCTATTCCCCCCAGGCATTTGGGCCCATACTTTGGGCCCATACTTTGCCTTCAGTATTAGACTTTCCATCCCATGTAGTTTGGAGTATTCAAGTGGAGTAGTATATCATTTATATCTATCATTTATATGACTCTTTATTTTGGGAGTTATTGTTTTAATCAAGGTGTCATGGGTTATATAGTGTTATAAGAGTATTCTTATAACACTTATTCTTTGTATACCATACACAGTCATTGCTGTGAGATGGGTGATTCTATAAATTATTTAAATAAATAACAAGCACTCAGATTCCTTTTCTGTAGTATTTTAGCAAAGGGATCTATCTGTACATGAATGCTAACCAAAAAGAAACTTTGATGCATTTTTATACGACTAATACATTGTGTTTTTGTGGTACGTGTGCCCAATTCTATATAAGTAATGTGAGGGCAGAAGAGAGAGAAGCAAATAAAGAAGCTAGAAAACTTCTTTACTGATATTTAAACTTATTGGCCATCCAACTCCAGGGTCCAACATGAACTCCTAATTAAAAGAAGCCCTCGGGAGATATGGAATACAGGGTAAAGAAGAAGAATAGAGCTACAAAGGAAACAAATGGAACCCTAAGTTGCTAAATCAAACGCTCAAATACAACTGCAAATTTTTCCAAAACATTTTCCTTACTGTATTTTACTAGTCTAATATGAGAAAGCAGTAGAAGTACTGATTCGAAAGCTAGAATTTTGGAGTACAACATTTTGATACATCTGTAAAAAAAAAAAATTCTTCCCAAAGATAAATGAGTACTGTGACAAGCCTTAATTCAAGGAAGAGGGTGTTGTAAAATCATATATGGGAGAAGCACAGTTCCCTCTGCATTCCTTATAAGCTAGGCCAGGATGCTTAAAAAAAAACCCACCAAGGCTTCTGTAGGTTTTAAGAGGGCAGAACAATGTTCCTTCTGTTGGGCTCTGCTCTGCCCATATGTTTATGCAGCTGAGGGTCTGCTCCATTACCTGTTTATACTAGTATTTGCCCAGTGAGTTCGATCCCCACCCTTTTGAGCCTTAATCCTTCTCATTGCCAGCATTTTGCTGTGATATAATTAACAACCCCCCCCCACTCCTTGTAGTTTCAAATGGATTGAGTGTGCTAATCCTTAATTCAACAAAGACATGTACTTTATTGGTCTTCAAAGGCATCTTTCACCTTGGAGCCTTAGGGGTGACAGCATCACACCAAAGAATTGTTGATCTCTGCCATTAGGCCATGAGATACTTCCCTCTGGATCTCAGGAGTGACATCTTTAATAAAGATACATGGACTACAGGTGGTCCTCAACTTATGGTCAAAATTGAGCTCAAAATTTCTGTTGCTGAGAGAGACAGTTGTTAAAAGTGAATTTTGGCCCATTTTATGACCTTTCTTGCCACCATCGTTAAGTGAATCACTGCAGTTGTTAAATTAGTACCATGGTTGTTCGGTGAACCTGGTTTCCCCATTGACTTTGCTTGTCAGAAGGCCGCAAAGGGGGATCGCATGATCCCAGGAGACTGCGACCATCATAAATATGAACCAGTTGCCAAGCATCTGAATGTTGATCACGTGACTATGGGGATGCTGCAATGGTTGTAAGTGTGAGAAAGTGTAAATCACTTTTTTCAGTGCCGTTGTAAGTTTGAACAGTCACTAAACGAACTGTTGTAAGTCGAAGACTACATGTATTTGTATATATGGAAGAAAGGATAGCAATAGCACTTAGACTTATATACCGCTTCACAGTACTTTACAGCCCTGTCTAAGCGGTTTTACAGAGTCAGCCTATTGCCCCCAACAATCTGGGTCCTCTTTTTACCCACCTCGGAAGGATGAAAGGCTGAGTCAACCTTGAGCCTGGTGAGATTTGAACTGCCAAATTGCAGTCAGCCAGCAGTCAGCAGAAGTAGCCTGCAATACTGCACTCTAACCACTGCGCCACCTGGTGAAAGGTAGGATTCTGGTGAAAGATAATTTAAATAGCACACAGTGATTTCAGACAGAGATTACTGATGTAGGAAGGAATCAAATCTGATTTTCTTCCATGCAGAGCTTTTGTTCTGGACATCTTGCATTCCTTCCATGCAGAGCACCGTTTGGCTAGGGAGAACATGGATTTCTTCTTCCCATGTCTAGGTCACCCAGCAAAAAGACAAACCCACGCACCAAGCTCTGCAAGAAAGCTAAAAGTCAGTGCCTAAAAATATAAGTTCCATGTAGACAAACCCACATATTCTAGCATTCTGCAGTCACATTTGTCACTCAGATCACAAAAACCAACTGTCTCATATTTAGGACATCTACTTGTCCTACCTGGTCAGATAGGGTGGGCACGTTTCTAGTCCTTTCCCCCTAAATATTGCCATCCGATGCAATCTAGGAAGCGTGCCTTTTCTGTGGCAGCCCCTGCCCTGTGAAACACCCTGCGCCCCCCTGAAGTTTGGCAGGCCAACCTCCTAGCCTAGACCTGGCCTTCTTCCCCCCCCCCCCGCCCCCAACGCTGGGATAAAAGACTGAATGACTTGGTGCCAGGTTTTTGTTGTTTTTAATGTGTTTAGTTTTGCAATTTTATTATGCTTTTTAGGTTGGTTTTACTTCTGATTGGGAAGCGCCAGGAGTTGGTTATAAGATGGGCGGCTACATAAATGTTTTAACACAATCGATAAATAAGCCAGCCGCATTATGACAATACTGTATTATCAAGGTTCTTTCACTTAGTTCTTTTTTAGCAAGGCTAAAAGCAATGTTAATCTCATGTTGGCAATGCCACTCTGCGCTCCACGTTCTGCATTTTGACAAGCAGGTAATCTAGGTGTTTGGCCACACAGGAGGTGGGATTGCCCCCCTCCATCAAAATCTGGCAAGTCTTAGAAACAAGTAAGAGAATAGTTTGGCCTTCTCCTGCATTCTAGTGCTGACCTCAGATGAAGCCATTCTTGCAAAAAGGAACTTCAAAGGCGTAAAACCGCAGGTGCCAACTTATCCAAATATGATTTTTTTTCCCTTTCCCCTCTAGCTTGAATAGGACAAAGCTTTTCAACCTCGCTACAGGTATTGATTAATTTAATAATATTTGTGTTATTGTAAAATATTAGTGTTATAAATGGCCACAGTCCTTAATATGCTCACGCTATCATTGGCT
This sequence comes from Thermophis baileyi, assembly GCA_003457575.1. Lineage (NCBI taxonomy): Eukaryota > Metazoa > Chordata > Lepidosauria > Squamata > Dipsadidae > Thermophis > Thermophis baileyi. Next base: position 492,268 of record QLTV01003900.1, on the reverse strand, counting down.
ATATTTTCCTTTCCAAGAATTTCCTTTTTATGCCTTAAGAGAGAGATGTATAGATGTATGTACTGTACACATGATAGGCTCTCGTCCATTAAAACATAACCATAAGAAATATGTTTCCATTTGGCATGCCAATTTTTTTGTTTGGTTTTGGTTTTGCTGTTACAGGTAGACCTCGACTTATAACAGTTCATTTAGTGGCCGCTCGAAGTTACAACTGAAAAAAGTGATTGATGACCATTTTTCAGTTACAACCTTTGCAGCATTCCCCATGATCATGTGATCAAAATTCAGATGTTCGGCAACTGGTTCGTGCTTATGACGGTTGCAGTGTCCCAGGGTCATGTAATCCCCTTTTGCGATCTTCTGGCAAGCAAAGTTAATGGGGGAAGCCAGATTCACTTAACAATCAGGTTACTAATTTATCAACTGCAGTGATTCACTTAACAACTATGGCAAAAAAAAGTCGTAAAATGGGGCAAAACTCACTTAACAAATGTCACACTTAACAACAGAAATTTTGGGCTTAATTGTGGTCATAAGTCGAGGATTACCTGTATTTAGTAACCCTTTTGGAATTGTGGAGGACTATCTCTTTCCATTGAAGGTTCGAGACTTATAGGATTCATAAGAAGGCTTTTACCCTTTATTATTTACATAGGGATCTTAGACAATTCCAAACTGGTTCCTTAATCCATACCCAGTACCCCCTATTGTCTTTCCTGTTTGGAAACAGACTTTGGGGACTCTTTTCCAAATGACTGATACATCTAGTGGCTTCAGAGACCCTGCAGATAAATAGGAATTACCAACAGAAAAGAGTATCTATAGCTAAGGGCTGAATGGTGGACTCTTTGATACTCTACGAGTTTGGTTGTTTGCTTGCAGATGTTTTGTTACCAGACCAGATGTTTTGTTACCAGACATCTTCAGTGCATCAAAGATGCTACCTAGTCTAGTAACAAAACACCTGCAAGCAAACAACCAACCTCACAGAGCACAAGGACACCAAATAGGAGTTAGTTATTCTGAAAACTCAGCTTGCAAACGTTCTGCAGATGTTCTAAAACTCTCCTCAAGAACTAAGTTGGCCAGGGCACTGGCATCATGGTAGACTGAGAACAAGCCAAAGGATTGTTTATTCTTTCTCTTGTTTTTGAGGAAATTGGTGGGATGGTCCTTGAAGCTTATGAAATGATAAAAGAAGTAGCTTTTTAGGAGATTCAGAATGACAGTATCACTTTCTTGAAATTCCACTCTTTGACCTAACCCACAGTATCGAGGTATTGATCCTACCAATAAAATGTAACCCCATTCTTTATACCTGGGTTCTCCATGAAACTTAAGTGCCTAATATAAGCAGCACATTTAGCGCTATCCTAGAGTCGCTTGTGAGGACTAGAGATTTGTTCATTCAAAAACCCAGCAAGAGAGACAAAGGGATAAGAGGCCAACTCCATAATAGGTGAAGCAGCCACACCTTCTCCTCCTATGTTCTATATCTATACTATTATCTCATGCAGCTTCAAAACGAAATTCTGGAAAAGGGATAGGAGAGAAGGTAAGAGGAGGAAGGAGAAGAGTGGTAGGAGAGAGGAAAGAGATGAAGAGAGACGGAAGGGAGGGGAAGAAAAGTAAGAAGAATAGAGGGAGGAGAAGAGAGAGAAGGGTTGTGGGAAATAAAAAAGGGAAGTAAGGGATGGCAAAAGCAGCCTCGATGGTATAAAATATAATGATTGTATTAATGAAATAGAAAATATGTATAGGAGTATTTTATTATTGAGAAAATGAAATGGTATATTTGTGATGTAAATATATGAAATAAAATAAAAAAAATTGTAAAAAAAAAACCCAGCAAGAGAGACAAAGGGATAAGAGGCCAACCCCATAATAGGTGAAACAGCCACGCCTTCTCCTCCTATGTTCTATACTATTATCTCATGCAGCTTCAAAACGAAATTCTGGCCAAAAATGTATGCTTACAAGGGCTAACAGCTGGTCCCATAACCAAAACTTTCTGGGCGGAGGAGGAAAGGAAAGAAAACCAACAGCTGAACAATTCCACAAAACACTTGCTTAGCAAAATGGGCTTTTCCAAATGTTCCATGCTTTTTGCCTTCATAAAAGTCATAAGCAAGAACTCCTCTGCCCCCTTCCAGCTCATTCCTATTGGTTGTTTCTGAGGCCTGCTTTTTTACAACCAATCTCACAAATGTTTATAGCATAACACTGACCAGATGTCAGCATTTTTAGCAATCAAATGCCAAGTAAATTTGAAGCCAATTCAAGGAGAGCTGCTCTCTTGGGAAACAGGGATGGGGTTAGGCAGGGAGGGAGGGAGGTAAAAAAAGAAAGACCAGCTTCATATCTGCATGACCAGGAACACAAGGAGAGAGAGAGAGATGCTAAAATGCTGAGGTAAGAGCTTATGAATAGCACACAACAACTTTATGGGCAGCCCAGTAACTCTATTGCAAGCAACAAGCAACAGCAATGACACTTATATACAGCTCCATGGTGCTTTAAAGCACTCTCTGTGCAGTTTACAATGTCATTTCCCCCCCAACAATCTGGGTCCTCATTTTATTGACCTCGGAAGGATGGAAGATTGAGTCAACCTTGAGCCCATCAGGATCAAACTCCAGACTGTGGGCAGAGTTTGCCTGCAATACTGCATTCTAACCACTGCGCCACCTCCGCTCTTAAAGTAATTTCCTATCACTGCATTGGAACTCCCAACACATCACCTAGGGCAGAGTACCCCAACCTTTCTGGCTTTACAGACTGGCAGGAGGGAGAGGAGATGGGCTTGAACGGCGGGCAGGCATACACGCGCAGCTCCATTTGCACGAGCATGCTGCACCCACCGGTCACGCAAATGGAGCTTGTGCACATGCCCTCACCTGCTGCTCACACGTGGGGATGCACGTACGAGCTCATCCGAACGGCTCAAGGCCTAGTAGTGGGCTGAGGCCCAGGAATTGGGGACCCCTGACCCAGGGCAGAACCTTGGAATACTTACTAAATTATTCCAGAACCTTGGAATACTAACTTAGATACTTAACCTCTACAAGTCATTTTTTTTATTTTTATTTCCCTCTTTATTTATTTTTTTAAAGCTACCTTTCTAGCCCTGAAATCTTCAGGCAATTTAAACATAAGAAGCAAGGAATTCAGTATGACTTCAGCCTTAGCTTCAGTTGAATTTATTTAAAACGATGTTTAATCATTCACAGTCACGAAAATGTAAAATGAAGACAAACCAGAAATAAACCCTAGCATGAGTCAGATTTCCAGTGAAATAAACTGGTGGTGTTCATTGCTGGTTATCTGTAGAGAGCTACAAATCCCTGTTCATCTTTCTCTACTGCCTTAATCTCCTTTCCTTCCTTACCCAATCCTGCACCACAAACTGATCCACTATCTGAGTTCATGCTTAAAATGATGTTTGTCTTGGTGTGGAAATTTGGCTCCCTTATATGGATGTAGAACAGAACAGAGGCCCAAATCCACCACAACATCAGCACCGTTCAGCAGAAGTTGATCGCAGGCCTTCAAACAGAAATTGTGTGTTTTATGCATGGAAATTTAAAATGTTTCCCATTAAATAGATGCTTCAGATCAAAATTTCCTGAAGGAATCCCACTCATAATAAATTTAACCCTGTTTAAAAAAAGAAAAGAGAAATGTGCACCAAATGGAAATCAAATAATCAGACAACAACATAAATCACTTGTGTTCTATGCCAGGCACGGCCACATTTCTCTTTCTTGGGGCCCCATTCTATTCCCTAGATATAATTTCAGGAAACAGATTGGTCTAACCTCATTGTGATAGTTTAGGTTCTACAATAAAGCTAGCATCATGTAGCTGTATTAAGGACTTCTTGTATATTCAGCACAAGGGCTCAGAAATGTGCAGTCATTAACTTGAGGAAGAGGAATGGGATAAATGCAACTAAGGAATTCAAGTGCTTCCTGCATTACTTCTTCAAGAGGCACATCTACAGTGGCACTTTTCAGGACTGAGCAAAAATTAAAGAATGGCAATAAGAAAGGTGGCAAAAATGGGTTTAAGTCCTGCTGTGCATTTTGTCTAAGAATGACCAAGACAAAAGTTTGACTAAGAATGCAAAGCTTGGTAATCCTGTTCTCTAATGAAAAGTCTATGAACCCAGACTTCCAGCCTTATGCACTCTTTATGCTCTCAGTATTCATCATCAGTCACAAAAGGATTACATTAGAATGCCCAACAAGCCATTCAAAACCCAACAAAAACTGTAGTCACATTCATTCATTTAGTTATAGGATTTGTAGAACCGCCCATCTTAAAACACTGGGTATCTCACAACCACAGTAAAATCTTGAACTATAAAAAAAACATAAAACCATAAACCACAACCCAGCACCTCAACATCTTTTTGGGATGCCCCAAACATCCTTATTCTCCCCCAGCCTCTGGGTAAAAAACAGGTCTTGATGGCCTTCTGGAAGTCTAAAAGGGTGGGGCAGTACCACCAGGAAAAAGGTGTTCCATAAGGTAGGAGCAATCACAGAAAAGGCACATTTCCAAGGTCTCATTACATGGAAACATTTCAGGGAAGGGACCTACCCTATCTGATCTGGTAAGATGAACCAATTCCCTCAAGGAGAGGCAGTCCCACATATACCATAGTGCTCATTTCACCGAACATCCAACTAACAATTCTAGCCCCTACCAAGAGAGTAAATTCCATAATTTAAACTTGTTTTAAATATTGATCCAATAATTATTTATTTCACCTCTGTCCCCATTCCTTTTCTCTCATGAATTCTCCCTACCATCTCTTCTCCAAGTATATAGTATTTACAGGCACTGCCCTTTATATGAAAAGCTAAGAAATATAAGTAAAGCAAATAAAAAAATCCTTTTAAAAACAAAGAACAAACAGAAGACATCAGCATTTAATAGATTCCAGCCATGTGACAGGCAGAACATTACTAGCAATGAAAAATGCATTGGTTTAAACACATAAAAGGTGACCTTGGCAATGAAAGCATGTGCTTTGAAAGGCCAGCTAAGCCATAAATTGCCAGGGTGACCTTGACCACGTCTGAATACCTACCTTGGGCTTTCTACTCTTACCCTAATCTAAAACTAATCTAAACCTAAACCCAATCTAAAACCAAGTAAGTATAGCTAGATTGTTAAATCTTTCTTCACATTTTGGTTATTTTAATTTTCCACCCCAAAAGTTAATATCCCTATTTAGTTATATACAGTATGGTACAAACTTGTCAAATAATCTGAGATATATAGGGGGGGGGGCGGATTGAGCTTTTTTAAAAAAATGAAGATAATTTTAAAACTTACGTAATGTGTAGGCATGATATATTTAGAGATCAGATCAGAAAAAGGAAGTATTTCCAAACATTTCCTAGCAATGATATTTAATATAAAGCATTAAGTACCAGATAGGGCCAAATACTAAGCTACTGTGTGGTCTGATTTGTATTCAGTATGTTTTGTGAATCTGTCGTTGAGATTTATAAACTATGATTAATGACACACTGCACTGTGTAAATATGGCCAAACATGATTTATTCAATAAGCCAAAATTAAACAAATTATGGATTAGCATATATGAATCTTGTCAGTGTAATGTTCTGTACTGACAGGAAACAAAAATACAAATCCAATCATCAAACTACCATAACTGCCATTTGAATGAGTACTTATAATTCCACATTTAATTTGACAAGTACAAATCACTCCATCTGGCCTACTTCAAAGAACTATTGTGAAGTAGAGTCAGGTGATCTCACATTTTGCTGCCCTAGGCTACCGAGAAGGAGAATGGCACACGAAGGAGAAGAATGAACAATTGGTGTTGACATTTTTTCTAAGAATTATCAGCTTTGTATATGCATCAGATCCAATGAATTTATGTGCACTTATATTAATTCACCCTTGCTTCCCCACTGCCTACTTCTAAAATTTAGATTGTAAATTGTCTTTGTTGTGTCACTCTGTAAAATTCCAGATATGCTATTGGTGCTCGATAAATACAAATCATATCCTTAAATGTCAACACAGTTTGGTGGTCCATTCTTAAGTTCAGAAAAAAATAATTCTCACAATGTAAGCTCCTCTTTACAACCACATAAGAGACTTCTAGCATCCCTAGAAGTTGGTGGTGGAGCTGTGGACTCCCCCAGGTGTTTGAACTTAGCTATGAAATGTGCTTCTCTAAAACTGTGTGCCTTCTTTCAGCAGCTGCCAGCGCATGAAACTATTTCCAATCCTTGTCAACATGGTGACTATAGTCAAAGGTTTTAGCATTAGAATAATAGCAGCAGCTCCTGAAAGCAACAAAGAATTGTTAGCAGCTATTATAGTAAAAGGCAATGAAAGGAGAAAGGGGCAGGCCATGTCACAAAGGCTTAAAAGAGGTGATCTTTATCTTTCTATAAAGGAGAAGGCTGTACATGTTACATGGAGTCAATAAGGATCAAACACAAAATTCAGCTTTTCTGTTTGCATTTAAGGTTGCGTCTGCCAAAGGGTGCCCTTCAGATGTACTGAAGGCGCAGTGGCAAACAATGCTTACCACAGAAAAACGAGCAACTTCTAAAGCAACCAGTGTGGATACACACCCAATTCTCTAAAAGAGAAAGCAAAAGAAAGATTTATAGCAAATATACATATCCCCCCCCCCAAATAAAAAGGTACAAGAAAGTCACTAAGCAATTGTAAGGACTGTGTCAAAAAAAGTTAATGAGCAGAAGCTTGCAAAAATGCCCAAAACGATAAGAAGAAACATTCAGATATATCAGAACGAAAAGGAAAAGTAAAGAGGTCACAGGCATGCTGCAAGGAAGAAGGAGTGAATTCATAACAAGTGATAGTGAGAAGGGAGAACATTTTAACTCATGTTTTATTTTGTTTCTCAAAAGGAAAACAGTCCTAACTGCCATTATCCTACTATTGGAACAGGGGTGGGTTCCACTTACCTTCCCTATCGGTTCGCATCACGATGGAAGTGTGTGTTTTGCGCACGCACGTGCGCTTTGCTCGTGCTCGCACCCCCGTCACGTCACGCAAAAGACCCCGAAATGACCCTCTGCGCATGCGCAGAAGCCTTTGCGCATATGCAGAGGGGTTTTTTTTGCAAGCCACGGCGACCGGAGGACCGGTTCGGGAGCGTGGACCGCCGGTCATCACTGCTAGTTCTGCGAGCGGCGGTAAATTTCCGCTAAATTTCTAAAGAACCGGTCCGAACCGGCAGCAACCAACCACTGTATTGGAAACAATAGATCTGAAACAGAGGTGGGTTCCTCCCGATTCGCCCGAACCGGTAGCGACCCGCTGGTGACGTCATGATGACATAACGGATCTGGTTCAGTCGGTGCCGGTCCGTGGACGCCGCCATCTTTTTTTGAATTTTTTTTAATATTTTTTTTAAATATTTTTTTTCTTCTGCACATGCGCAGAAGCCAAGTTTCCGGCACTGCGCATGCATCGCCATCTTGTTTTCGGCTTTTTTTTTAATTATTTTTTTTTGCACTGCGCATGCACACGTGCGCTTCGCGTGTGCCCACAAGGCGTGCCCACGCAGCGTGGGAGGAAGTGAACCAGCAGCGAGGTAAGTTAGAACCCACCCCTGATCTGAAAAGACAAGGAGGGGATAAAAGAACCCTTAGTTAATTTAAATGAATTGAGGTCTTCAGGGTCCTAATGATTTACATCCCAGGATACCAAAGGAACTACCATAGTTAGTTCAGAGAACTACAAATAGTAAGAACTTCTGGTCGCCTAAAAAACCAGTGAGGCCCAAGTGCAGAGAAAGACAAATGATGCCCCTATCTTCAAGAAAAGAAAGGATGAGAACCCATGAAATTACAGATCTGCCAGCTTGTTGCCTATGCTGAGCAAATTATTAAACAACATATGGGTGAGCTCTTGGACTGGAATGCAACAATTAACAAGTTGATTATAAACAAGTCATGCCAAACTCTCTTTTTTTCTTTATCTCTTTTCCCCCCCCCCACAAAGTTATAGCTTAACAGATCGGGGAATGCAATGGAAATACTGTAGAATAAACAATAAATGTTCAATAAATTTTCTCATAATAACATATAATAAAAATGGTAAATATGGGTTAGAGGATACAAATGTTAATAGGGTTCATAAATGCCTGAATGACTACATCCAGATGGCATACATAACTTACTCTGCATCAGATGGGACAGTATTAATGAGTGGAGTGTCACAAAACTATGTCCTGGGCCCTGTGTTGTTCAACATCTTTATAATTGACCAAGATCAAGGGACTGAGAAGACAATTATCCAATATGAAGATGACACAAAACTACATGGCTGACATTCCAGAAAACAAAGAGAAGATTCAGAAAGATCTAAACAGGTTTTAACAGTGGACTAGTACAAAGAGAATGAGATTTAATGAGGATAAATGTAAAGTCCTACTTCTGGAGAGAGAAAAATGAAAGGCAGAAATCTGAGATGCTGGTTTCGTGTCGGAAGCACTGAGACACTTCCAGGGTGAAAGGACATCACCATTGCCCGGGGGACGCCTAGTTGGGGGCTCCTTGCATGTTCCGTTAACAAATTTGCTTACAAGTAACACATGTCAAGGGACGCGGTGGCTCAGTGGCTAAGATGCTGAGCTTGTCGATCGAAAGGTCGGCAGTTCAGCAGTTCGAATCCCTAGTGCCGTGTAACAGGGTGAGCTCCCGTTATTTGTCCCAGCTTCTGCCAACCTAGCAGTTCGAAAGCACATTAAAAATGCAAGTAGAAAAATAGGGGCCACTTTGGTGGGAAGGTAACAGCGCTCTGTGCGCCTTCGGCGTTTAGTCATGCCGGCCACATGACCATGGAGACGTCTTCGGACAGCGCTGGCTCTTCGGCTTTGAAACAGAGATGAGCACCGGCCCCTAGAGTTGAGAACGACTAGCACATGTGAAAAAGAAGTGAATGTTCAAATTCATTAGCTGAACTTGAGCTAACAATGTGAAACAGCTGCTAAAAAACAAATATTATCTGGGAATGTATTAACAAGTGTATAGAATCCATACCATAGGAAACAATTATCCTATTCTACTCTGCTTTGGTCAGGCCCAATTAGTCCTGGCCACCACAATGTAAAAAGGACAGTGACAAACTGAAGTGAATTTAGATGACAATTACCAAAATTGTGAGAGGAATAGAAATAAAGGTCTCTGGAGGAACAGTTGACAGAACAGGGTATGCTTAGTCTCCAGAGGAGAAGACTGAGGGGAGATATGATAGCAGTCTTCAGATAGCTAAACAGTTGTTATACAGAGGAGGGAAAGGACTTGCTCCCCACAGCTCTAGAAAGCCAGATCAAAACCAACAAGCTGAAACTATAAGGAAGAAGATTCAGATTAGAAAAGGAGAAATTTCTTGAGCTGTTAACCAGCCTTCTCACAAAAACGTAAGTTCTCTTTACTGAAGCTCTTCAAACAGAATCTCTCTGAAATGTTTTAGCAAATTCCACATCAGCAGGGATTGAGCAGGATGATCTGAGACTTCTTCCAATTCTATGATTCTGTAAGATTGAGGAAAATGCTGGATAGCCTGATTGGATAAACTATATTTGAAGAACTTCATCTCATACCAAGGGGAGGTTAGAGAAAAGAAGGAATTGGATAGATCAAAGATTTGGGCTGACCAATTGAATATTCTGTACTTGAAGTCAAGGACACTGGCAGCTAAGTGGTGGTGGGGAAAGAAAAGGCGAAAGATTGGAGACTAGACCAACGCAAAACCGATGGGAGAAAAATGGAGGGAAAGGTCCAGACCTGTCCTACCAGCAGTGCATAAAACCCCTGTAAATAGTTTTGCCTGAGATTCAGAACCACCAAAATGTTTCTAGGCTATCAATGAGCACTTACTGCACTTACTATGCCAGAGATTTAAAAGCCCATTTGGATCAATCTGCCCTTCCCAAGGATGTTAGATTATAATTTCCAACATTTGCAACCAGCAAGGTCATGATCTCTGAGAATTATAAGAGTTATAGTCCAATGAACCTAGCAGATATCAGACTGAGAAAGACTGAAGTTATACTTTAACTTTTGAGGGCATGTGACAATTGCATCTACAGAAACACAAGCACTTATATTCAGTTTCAAATAAAATATACGCGAAGGGCTGTGATCATAAGCCATTGGGAAGGGAAATCATTCCATTGAAATCAATGGAATTTATTTCAGCATAATATCTTTGCAGGCTAAGGTGATGAGAATATGTCAAAGCATGAATAATGTATCAGTGGTTAAAAACATAATGCCGAAATTGAGTTCAAATGCATTAAGTTAATGGACTGTTAGAGCTTGAAGGAATAATATATTAACTCTTAATTGAAGTATTTTTGTCTTTTTTTTTTAAATTCGCTCATAATCCAGTCATTTAATGTGCAGATTTGGAAAAGCTAGAAAATAGGTTATGATAATCAGAAATGCCCCCCAATACATGTGCCAAATGCCATCTCCAAGCTGGCTTTAATGCCCATCTCCATATAACAGGTACTCCTATTACTGCAACAAGGATGATGTAACATAGGAAAACTATTACTCAAAGACAACCGTAAGATCAATTATTAAATTGGTAAATTCTCTCCCTCATGTTGCAAGTAACAAATTTCTAATCTCTCAGCTAGGCCTTTCTAGATCTAATTTTCTGAGGAAATTTGCATTATGCTTATTAATTCTGTCTGATGTGATATGCCAACTTTCCTTATCCCTGTACCCTCCAACATGACCATTGAGATGATGGCAGTTGTTCTTACACAACTGGAGGGCACCAGTTTGGGAAACATCTATAAAATCAAGAAAAGGAACAACTACCTCTTAAAATATTTGTATATTATATATATTGTATACAGTATATACATGTTTCCAGGGATGGGTTCCAACTTACCTCACTGCCGGTTTGCTCCCTCCCGTACCACGTGGGCGCGCCTCATGGGCGCACGTGTGCTTCACGCGCGCGTGCATGCGCAGTAACAAAAAATCCGAAAAAAATTTAAAAAATTAAAAGCCGGAAAAAAGATGGCGACCGCATGCACAGTGCCGGAAGTAGGCTTCTGCGCATGCTCAGAAGAAAAAATAAAAATAAATAAAAAATTTTAAAAAATTCAAAAAAAAGATGGCGGCCCCCACGGACCGGCACCGACCGATCCGGTTACGTCATCGTGACTTCACCAGTGGGCCGCTACTGGTTCGGGAGAACCGGTCCAAACCAGGAGGAACCCACCCCTGCATGTTTCGTTCAGACCCTGTAAGGCAGTCTGNGGAGGGAAAGATTCAAATCACCAACTGAACTTCCATGCCTAAAGACAGATTTGAACCTGGCTCTATCCAATGTTAGTCCATCATTCCAACTTCTGTACTAAATTTGTTCCAACAGTATCATTCTTATATTTTCTACGAAGATGGCTGATCAAGTTTAGATATGGGGCAGACCTTCCAGAAAATAATACTGAAGGATTATGATTTCTTTTGAATGAATTAAGATAAAAACACAGGGCAGAAAATCCTTCTATTGTACTTTTAAAACAAGCTCCATCTTGTTTTATTGTACTCCTTCTATCTGGTCACTCACCCTGTCACATGCTCTCAATCTATTCAATTGTTTTCAAACATACAGATATTAACTTCTATGCTGGTGCTTCCACTAGTCATGAAGACAAAAACAAAGTAACTGCTAAATCAACTTAAGGTTCTCTGCAAGACTTCAACTTCTCAGCAGGCCAATTAAAGGTAGCAGAGGCATGTACTCTTTCACTTCACAGAGTATACAATATATACTCATGCATATGTGTGTGTGTGTGTGTACACATATAAATCAGAGGTGAAATCCAGCAGGTTCTGACAGGTTCTGGAGAACCGGTAGCAGAAAGTTTGAGTAGTTCAGAGAACCGGTAGTGGAAATTTTGAGTAGTTTGGAGAACCAGCAAATACCACCTCTGGCTGGCCCCAGAGTGGGGAGGGAATGGAGATTTTGCAGTATCCTTCCCCTGCCACGCCCACCAAGCCACGCCCACAGAACCGGTAGTAAAAAAAATTGGATTTCACCACTGATATACATACATTGATATGTGCTGTCTGTATGATAAACAGATTTTCACAATTACCATAATACAAAAATATATCAACTTTATTTATCAGAGGCAAATGTGCAATAAGTAAATACACTATAAATAGAAATTTCTTGTTTCAATCTACAGCTTTTCTGCAGCTCTGCCTTTTATCAATAGATTACAATCAGCAGATGAGATCTGCAAAAAAGCAATTATAATGCATTTGGAGAGCAGAACAAAACTTTCACAAACCATATGTCATCCATAAAACATGATATGAATGTGTGTATCTTAATCTATCAGGAACGAGTCTGGAATGTATGCAAATGTTAGATCATCTCAGGTAAAGACATTACCTTCATCAGGGGCCAAGGACATGGGGGAAGTGATATTTTATATCCTCGTAGATTGTATGTTATTGTAAAGTGCTGGGAATTTGTATGAAGCTGGCAGAAATGAAATGAATATTTGTGTGGGATTTGTTGCTGAAAAATACTGAAAAGAATCTAAATTATCTTCGGGCAAAAAAATTGTTGAAAACACTAGGAAAGAAGAATCACATTATGTGTGATTCAGACGGAAAATAAAAGACCAGTAGGTGGGGACTCAGGAATAATTATTCTAGGAGAGTATGCAAAGAATATACTTTTAGATCATCATAATTGCCATTATTTTTGTTTCCCTGTATATGTTTTATGTAGAACGTGAGGCTCTAATGTAGAGTTTTAGGGCTCTAATATACTAGAAAGGAAAAGACAGATAAAGTGATGGATAAGCCATGATTTTTATGCCCTCGCAAACTCAGGGAGGGGATGCCTTTCATTTTTTTTTCCCTCCTTCCCTCCACTCTGACCAATAGGAGAGGAATAAATTAAATTAAATTGCAGGTTTCATATCAGTTTTCCCCATTCCAGGAATATATTAACAAATGAGACATTTTTGGATCCTACAGATCTACAAACTCTTCTAATCGATCCTGAATGCCTTCAACTCAAATGTTTCCATTTTCCATTTATACATGTCCTAGAAACTCGCTGCCATAAAGACAAATTACAAAATGCTATTATTCCTGAAATGCTTTTTTAGGGATCAAAGGAATACACTCAGGAACTGGCAGAGGACTTCACTGTTTTTTCATAGATGGATGATGGATGGACAGAAAGACAGATATTGTAACATCTCTCTGCCAGAAAAGCTCAGTTTGACATTCAATTATTGCATCAAAGACATGATCATGGGCTGACTGTGGAACAGATATATTCAAATCCCAGCTAGTATCTACCATATCAGTGGGGTCCTTGGGCAAAGCCCCCCTAACCACTTGCCTACCTTGGATATCCATATCCAAAATGACATGAATGAAATTCATGCTGACTTGGACATCACCCAGATTAACAAGGTGCTCCAGATGTTGGGGAACCAGGACAATCTGATGCTAAATGGGCTACTGGAACAAACCATACATGGACAAAACCAGAGAACCTGGAATTGATGGAATGCTACTACAACATAAAGAGGATGTAAGAAACATATAAGGGAAATATGGATGAACAGAAGTCCCACATCCACAGTTAACTGAGAAACAGCTAGTTATCCAATGCTTCAACAGAGGAAGAGGAAGCTGCTCTCAGAATTTGAGATACATTACATCTCAGACACAAGAAGGCCTGGTATAACAACTAGATGTGCAGCCAATATCTGAAGCTGGAACGTCACTGCCACCCCTTCCATTAAAGAGCACAGCAGCTGATATGAGGCATAAGATCATGAATAAATTAGCTACAGCCAAGATCAATTACCAAGTGTCAGTGGAGAAGTACCATCAGACAGTATGCCAGAAGATGCCAATAGAGCCCTCACAACAATCCCTATTACCACGATAATTCAAACCAATGAACTGACACTACAGCTACCGTAAGCATGGAGATACCTCACTACACAATCAAGACAAATGAACACCTAGCAGCACAGATGAACCAGCTGCTAGCAAAGAGTTCCCACCCAGACTGGCTAACCCAAGGACAGACAGTGCTGATCATGAAAGATGCTCAAAAGAGAACAGCATTGCCCCAGTACTGGCCAATAACCTGCCTCTTCATAAAATGAAAAGTCCTAGCCACAAAGCTCTAGAACCATATGAACCAGTATATGAGCAAAACACCAGAGGCTCAAAACACCAGTTTCTTTTAGAAAAGCAATCACCCAAGACTCACGGTCTAGACAGACAGAGTCTTCATTGATTACAGGAAAGTTATGACTCAATGCCACACACAATGGATCTGTGAATACCTGGCTCTATACAAAGTCAACAGTACAACTCCCAGAGCATCAAGGAGTAAGTGAAATTGCAACTCCTCAGTAAGCTGGCATCCAAAGATGAGCTGCTGAGAGAATGCCTGAGGTAGCAGGAGACATAGGACGAAGATCAAGAAGAGAAAGTGCCATGTCAAGACAAGACCCTGCATGGGATGTACCAATATTGAGAAATCCTACCAATGGCTGGAAAGGGCTGGATTAAAAAACAGCACTGAGGCACTGATCATCGCAGCACAAGAACAGGCACTAAGCACTAGATCCATAGAATATCACATTAGACAGGGCTCTAAGTGCAAACTATGCAGAGAGGTCTCAGAGGTAATCCAGCACATAGTGGCAGGGTATAAAATGCAGATAGGAAGAACATGCACTGAACAATGCAACAAACTGGCATTGTGTACAGGAATATCTGCACAGTGTATGGGCTAGACTTTCCCAAGCCCAGATAGGAGATTCTAGATGGTTGTGGAGAATAACAGGGCTAAGATATCCTGTGGGACTTCCAGATCCAGATGGACAGGCAGTACTGGCCAATCAACCAGACGTGGTAGTACAGCAGAACCAGAAGACAGTGGTGGTGACAGATATAGCTGTGCCAAGTGACAGTAACGTCAGGAAGGAGTATGAGAAGCTGGAGAAGTACCAGACCTGAAGAAGGAACAAGAGAGAATGTGGAAAGTAAAGGCCAAAGTGGTCCCAGTGTTGCCAGGAGAACTTGGGGCTGTAATTCCCAATTACACAGATTATTAAATTAATTTCCTTAATTTAATAATCTCCAGATATACCAGAACTACAATGCTTAGATTAAACCCCTAATACTGTAAGTGGTACTAGGTTGAAAAAACACAAGTACCATATATTATTCTCCTGTCCACTCTCAATTCTGTGCACTTACATCATGAAGGGAAAACTATATATGTAAAAGACTCCTGATGTGCAATCCTCAAAAGAAAATGTGAGAATAGCTGGGTAACAGATGGATTTGAACGGAACGTTCTATTCTGCAGAAAAGTTCTAAGCTTGCTGATATGGAACTTGAATCACTGATAAGCAATAAGCAAAAGTTGAAAAGGAAACAATTTAGCATGCATGTATGTAACATATTGACAAAGAAACCAGAAATCCTTAAAATTCCTGCCAATTTACTTCAGCATAATATTCATTTCCATTTTTCAAACGCTCACATTTCAGTGTAAGATCTGATTTTGGACCTACAGCTGTAAAATTATGCCTTGCCTGATTGGTATTATAAAAATTCTATTCTGAGGGTGTTTCCAGTTTTGAGCCTCTAGTTAGAAATGCTTCGAGGAGTATAGTCAATATAAGTCACTGGTGACTTTCAAAAGCCAAAATGAACACTGTGTTCCCTTAACATTACCTGGTTCGCCTGCCATGCTAAGTCATAATACAGTGAGGCTTGTTTGTTTCTTTGGCTTACTCTAATGCACAAACCCATGTTTAAAAAAGAAGTTCTAATTTACAAACTACTATGAAGAGGTACATCTTGACTGAAAGTGTCACTCTTTTCTCTCTCCAGATTTGCAGTATAACGTAGATGTAGATATACAGTAAATCTTGATATTGAAACGCACAGGAGACTCACTATAAAAGCTTCCACCATATTCCTCAGCGGATGTGTTTCTCCACAACTGTTCCAATGAACCAACCACATCCTCTTCCAGATTACTAAAAAATATAAGGGCTTGAAGTAAATCCATTCATTCATGCAACTCATTTTTACGCCTCCAACTAACCCTACTAGGCTCCCCTCAAAATGTCATTAAAAATTATGTGGCTATTGAGTATACTCAATCATTATTTTGTGGCTTAGAAGATTTCCCTGTCTCCTTTGTGAGTTTTTAACAAATATCCTGCCTTCTAGTTCCACTACTTCAGGACTCCCCTCTATATTATACAGTATATATATTTTAAAATTCTCATTTTATAGCTTAACCTCATTTCTGTCTGGCTCTGTTTGGCTCTAAGCCTGTCAGGCATAGCCTGTGATAGTTACCTGAAGGAATGATTAGGCTTTTCTTTTGCATATAATGGGTGTTTCATTTTGACTCAAGCTTTCAATTTTTTTTAAACTCACAAAAACATATATACAGCCAAATATAAAGCCCTTGGTTGAATAGTCTAGTATTCAGGGAAAATGTAATGTTTTTAATAGTGAGACTGGAGATTAAAATCTCTCTGACAGATTGTAAAAGTTCCAAGCATTCATACAATCTAGCAGATGCCAAAACAGGATCTGCCTCCAAGGCCAAATAATATCTTGAGATGGAAATACTTTTATTAGAACCATAGACAACCAAGTGGCTATCACTGGTGAGAAGAGACATGGTGTTGTCCCACATTGAAAGGAAAAGAGATTTCCATAAACTGATTAGTTAGTAGTTAACATATTTTTTATCATTTAAAATTCAAATTGCCTATGGTATAGTGTCGCTTTATATAATATAATAATCCATCTAGTAGTGAAATAGGGCAGCATTGCAAATCAAATTCTGATTTTCACATCTTGTAACAAAGGGCATTACCTTCCGAATCCAATTTTAAACATATGCAAGATCCATTTGCGTTGTTTTGTCAATTTTCAGGTCCATTTGTCATCAGCAAGGGCGTGTTTACAGGTCTGGGAAACTCTGGAGCATTCTGAAAGCTTACTGTGCTTCTTTGTATGCCACAAAATGTTTCATTTCAAATTATTTTGAGCATGAAACTACCCATCTCAAGGGCAAAAATGTCGCATGAAGTATGAGATGACTGTATTGAGCATTTTTGTATTTTGAGCTTGAAACAGAGTATTTCAAATTTGAAGTAGCTCTTACTAGTTGAAATATTTCCTAAAATATAAAAACGAACCACTTTATGATCAAAGTATTCAACTTTGTGGCAGTTCAAAATGAAACTTTCTGCAAAACTTTATTGTTTACAATTTCAGGCTAACTTCAGAGAATTGCCAATCCAGCAAACACTTGGTAGCCAGTAAATGCAAACTAAATCCTATGTTTATGTCTCCCTTTCCCCTTCTTCATAATAATGGAAAATAATAAATTGCTAGTATTACCCTTGCTCCTGTGGTTACCATAATGAAAACATTTTCATCTTCAAGAGTTCTAAAAACGTTTGTGCTAGATTTTGGGCTTTATCGTGCCAACAGGTTTCTGTGATGAGTGCTTGGAGTTAGGAGGTGGGGAAATCAAACTTCCCTTCCACTGACAGCACAGACCATTCCTTTAGTAGCAATAGTAATAGAAATAGCACTTAGACTTATATACCACTTCATAGTGCTTTACTTCTCTCTCTAAGCAATTTACAGAGTCAGCATATTGCCCCCAATAATCTGGGTCCTCATTTTACCAACCTCAGAAGGATGGAAGGCTGAGTCAACCTTGAGCTGGTGAGAATTGAACTGCTGGCAGTCAACAGAATTAGTCTGCAATACTGCATTCTAACCACTGCGCCACCACAGCTCCTTAGTAACAAGGCAATCATATATTGTTCTTTCATGACAAGTATTTGCTCTCCAGAAACAACATTTATTGATCCTGTAGGATGGATGGTCTCACTATCAAATGGTGCCCCACGTTGGCTGAACAATCATAGCCAATGCATAGTCCTAAATGGGTCTATTTCCACACTGAGGGAGATAATCAGTGGGGTAACTAAAGATTCTGGCCTGGACCCAGTATTTTTCAACAACGTCATAAATTATTTAAATGAGGGGAAAGAAGGGAAAATTATAAAATGTGTAGATGACACAAAGCTTGAGATATTGCTACCTCTCAGAAGACAGGTTCTAGTTCAAAAGGATTGTGCACTTCTTTCCTTTCTAGAATCTATGCAACTTCTTCAATATTCTTAGAATTCCTTCTGTAAAAAGGTATCTGACCACATCCCAGAACTAAACCTGGCTACCTGTCTCAGGTTTTCAAAGCTTTCTATAACCACATTGAACGTACCCATTTTAATGTCTATTTCAAAATGCCTTCGATTGTTAATTAGAAAGTGTTTATGTCTCTCGCTAAATCCATCTTGCCATTCACAAAGTTAGACACTCTGTTTAAGACCCGCAGGTTACCTTCCTGAGATATCCCATGCAATATTAAGGCTGTTCTCTTTGCGGTTCTCTCTGCAGATAAAACTAAGTCCGTGCATCAGTTTTTAATTAATTATTAAATTTATATGCCACCCTTCTCAGTATCCAAAGTTACTCTGGGCAGCTTACAATTCAGTAAAAATATGAAAACAACGGCAAACATACCGCTAGTTAACCTGGCATCTCTAGAGATGTTACATTATCATTTCTGGAATTCCCAGCCAGCATGAGCAGAGCTTCCAACACATTTTGAGACCAATATGCAATATGTTCAATAACATTTTGAGAGTGGTAGTCCAGCACATCTGGAAAGCATCAGATTAGGGAAAGTTGAGTTAAATGAGAAATATATGCAAACATGCTTATTAACAGAAAGTTTTTAAGTGCAATTTTCAAGACAGAATAGAGGAAATGTCAAGAAAAGAAAGGGAAGAATCAAGAACAAGGTTTATGCGATCAACCTGGCTATGTCAGCAAAAATGTAAAAACATCACTGGGTAGCCAGGCTGAAAAAGCAAGGGTCTTGGGGAATAATGATCTGGCAAAAGCATGGAGTAGTAACACATCATTCCCTCTTCTTTGACCTTGTACATACACACACACACACACACACACACACACACACACACACACATACAATACAGATTGCAGCATGCATGAAAGACCAGAATCAGGCAATTTGTTCTCAGAAAACTATGTGATCTTGGCATTTGCATATACACCCTTAACAAGGACATATAGGAAGAAAGTATCAGATGGAAGAAAGAAAACACAATTGTGCCCTAGTCAATGATGTAGCTACTGTATTATCTTCTAAACTGAGCCACTACATTGTTCAGGCATCCACAGCAGTAGTGGGTTCTAAAACCCTTTACTGCATGCGCAGAAACGTCCCGGGTGGGTGGGCGGAGCATCCCGGGCAGGTGGGCGGAGCGTCCCGGGCAGGTGGGCGGAGCCTCCCATCACCGCCGCTACCGGCTCTAAGAACCGGGCCGAACCGGGAACAACCCACCGGGCCACAGCCAAGAGAATGCAGCCAGGTGCCTCTACTTCAGGGTTATGCAATTACTGTATCATTATCCTGAAGACTTTACCCAGGATTTGCTTCTGGGCTTGCTCAAAAATATAGATGGTGCCAGGATATATAAATGGGAGGGGAAGTCAAAAGCTAGCAATCTACAGGGGAAAAAAAATTTAAAAATGAAATTAACTTTATTCAGTAAAGATTATTTCTCATATATTAAATGACACATTAAATATTACAATTCGACAGCAACTTCTAGAGGAGAGGAACCAGAACAGGGGCTTTAGGAGGCAACGTATATCCCTGCACCTCAGCTTGTACATCTCTGCTTTACATAAGCTGGAAGTCAAGAAGGTTTCAAAGTGCCTCTGCAGTAGGCTTCTCTATATTCCCATCAGTTTTTAATCAACACTGTAAAAAAAAATCACAGGAAACTGGGCAGCAGGAGTCCAAGCATTCAAAATCCTCTTGTAGCATCAGCTTCTGTGATGGGGCTAAGGGAATACAAGAAAATAGACTGGGGTGACATGATAGCAGCGTTCCAATGTCTAAGGGGCTGACACAAAGAAGAGAGGGTCAACCTATTCTCCAAAGCACCTAAAGGCAGAATAAGACACAATGGATGGAAACTAATCAAGGAGAGAACCAATCTAGAACTAAGGAGAAATTTCCTGACAATTAAAACAATTAATCAGTGGAACGACTTGCCTCCAGAAGCTGTGGGTGCTCCAACACCAGAGGTTTTTAAAAAGTGATTGGGCAACCATTTGTGTGAAATATATAGGGTTTCTTGCTTGAGCAGGGGGTTGGATTAGAAGACCTCCAAGGTCCCTTCCAACTCTGTTATTCTGAAATATTTGGATTGAATTTGGTGGACATAGTTTCATACTCTGGGATGTCGTCATCCCAGTTTAACCTTGGCTGTTGTCCCCATTCTAAATCACATCAGATCTTCAATATCTCTTTCTTTTGAGGTTGTCATTGATAATGCAAGAAACTGCCGTCGTGAATCTGTCTAATCTCTAAGAAGCCATGCAATCCAGCAAAGAGAGAGACAAGAGGACCGATGCTCAAATCAACCTTGAGCCCTCTAAATGGATTTGAATTTGACCTCTGTACCCAGCGCATTAAAGCAGGAAGGTCATCACGGGGACTAACATAATGCAAAAATGAGAAAGCACTCTTCAGAAGATACATTAAGAGGAGCCAACTTGAACAGACATATTATAGAACTCAGCAGGCAAAGAAGGATTTTCCTGAAGCCCAGTCCATCTTCTCCAAGCATCTTACTGCCTACTTTGAATGAGAAGGATGGACTGATTCTCGGGTCCATGCATTTATTTTACAGCCTTGCCATCCCACAAGGGAAAATGGATCACCTTAAAAGCTTTCAAAACCTTTCTCGCTAACACAGTGCCTCCTCTGAGTGTGTGTACATGGGGATGGGTGTGTGTGTGTGTGTGTGTGTGTGTGGAACCTAGACAAACCGCCATAACGTAAACCAGGAAGGAATTTTTCAAAAGTCCCATTAACTGTTTAAACAATAAATATCAAGGCAAGCACATGGCTCTCAGAACAGAAGTTCCCTGAAATAACTTGGAAGGAAAGCTTTTGAAATCTGGTGAGAAGTTGGCAAACTGCTTGGAACAACGATTGCCCGACCACTGTTTTAGAAATCAACAAAAGTGCAAGGAAGGAGGAAAGGCTAGCCACTGAAGCCGCCAGTTCCTCATTTTCAAAGCAGATTCGCATCATCAACTGGAAAGGGGGGGGGGAAAGTAGCCCAAACTACAATGTTGTTGTAAGACAATAAGAGACAGAATAAGCCATCCTTACCTTGGCTTCACATTTCTTGTGACAGGACAGCTTGCAACCTGTGCAGAAACAGAAACAAGGGCAGCGGGGTTGAGGGAAGGAAGGGAAGGAGGGAGGGAGGAGGGAGGGAGGGAGGGAAGGTATGAAAGAAGAGGGAAATTAAAATCAAAAATCTTGCCTTACCAAACCAAAACATGCAAGAACTGGGAAGAAAAGGGGCCTCACCCAGGAAAAAACAGAAGCCTGGGGAGGGGGAGAGAGAGCAACCAATGAGCAACCCCCCCCACACACACACACACACTTCCAATTTACTTTCAAGCCACCAACATCAAGAAGCACAACACAATCACCAACAATAACAAGTCCTTAAAATTATGTTACCAAAGGAGCTGCTTCAGGGTTGTTGTTGTTGTTTGGGGTTTTTTTTTTTAAGGACTCTCGCAAGGAGGTGGGGGGGAGAAGAGCTACATACCGTGTATGCAGCAGGGAAGGAGGGAGGCAAGGCAGAAAGAAGGGGGGAAATTACCCTCTCGGCACGCTGGCACCTAGCCAAGGATAGCCCAGGCTGCACAGGTACAGCCACAGCAGCCAGCCCGCTCCGACAACTCCAATCTTGCAGATAATACTAAGCACATTGTTTGGGAGCTGCCTGCCAGCCCACTGCGCTGTCAGAGGCTGCCCTGAGGCTCTGCATTTTTCTCCTCTTTACACCCCCCCCTTTTGTGACTAAACTTTACACACACACACACACACACACACACACACACACACACATATACACACATATACACATACACCAGTAGGCTGAGCCCTCCCTCTTTTGGGGAGTCAAGTTTCTAAGTCATTAACTCCAGAAAGAATGTTGAAAATGTACAGGCAATGCTCCCCTCCTTGGGAGGCAGCATCACTTTTCGATTGTATAGATTTGGAACCCGACCAGAAAGAGAGAGAGAGAGAGAGAGAGAGAGAGAGAGAGAGAGAGAAGGAGAAGAAGAAGAAGAAGAAGAAAAAGGGGGGGATTGTTCTTTGCCTTCTCAAACTTTAAGTTAGAAAACAAAAAGAGATGACTTACTCAGCTCAATAGTCTCATCTAGCTTTGCTTCACTGAAACTATTGTGTAAGCTGGGCAACCAGAAAAGAAATTATATTTTATTACAAAAGTTATTTCCGTTAAAGAAAAAAAAAAAGGAGCCGTGATCTAATCTGTATTCTCACAAAAACCCTTATAGATAATGGCTGTTCCTATATAAGTAAAGAACTTTGAACAAGGAAATAGATCTGGGCCAAACAAGCGACAAAAAAACCCAAAAAAAAACCCCTCAAGTTCTGGAGTCCCAATTTATCTCTTAAATCTTCCATAACCCAAACTGGGAGTTCTTGTAACACAGGAAATTCGCAGATTTTTTTTTTTCCCCTCACCTTCCCCAGCCCTCCCCAATGCTCACAGAAAGCTCTGGGCGTCAGAGTTCTCCCACATTCCTCCTGAATGGGAATTGATCGATTGACTTAGTGACAGAATTACAATCCTCGATCAGAAACAGTAGAAAACTCCAAGGGCTCAATTAACAGCATGGCTTCAACTTCAGCTAAATTGGATACCCTAATTTACCGGAGGAGGAGGGGAAATCATTATTTCATTACTTCAGAAAGTCCTACTTAAATAAACAAATATTATTTGTGCTAACCTTTCCAGGCGACGGTCAGACAAAAACAGCAAAAATATTAGGCACATTAGCTGAGTGACAAGGAGGAATCTCTCTAACAACAATGCATAGCATAACAATGCATGGGCACGCACGCACACAGACACAGACACAGACACAGACACACACACACACACACCTCTCATTGTTTGGATTTATGCACATCAAATATGCATTTGATAAAAATCTGCCTTCAGGCAAAGTCAACAGAAGGCCTTGAAGCGGGTGAATTGCACACAAAGTCCACAGGAAGAATGCCCTCCCCCAAAATCAGGCAGATACATCTTCTATGGGTAGAATTTCTGCCTGGTTTTCAGAGCTCTCCTTACCTCACAGGCTGCCTCGCTTCATCCACACCTTAAAGGTGGGTCCAGAAACCTTAGGAAAGGCTTTTCAGGAACCCTTGGAAGCCAGAGGGATTCCACACATTCCTTTCTACCAGTGCAATGCTGGATGCTACCCCAGTTTGAAGGCGCTGAGCCAAAAGTTCAAATAAACAAGTTAAACGTTAAAGAACTAAGTACATTTTGGCCAATCCCTGCTAAAGAGAAAACAAGTTTTGTATTGCAAGCTTCCCTGGCATCCACATGCAATATCAACATTGTCAATTCCCGCTACCACCCCTGAACTGGACTGTACTCAGGGAAGATCAGCAATGAGTGAAATACAGTAAGGTTTTGTCTCATCAAACTTCCTTATGGATTCAGCCTGGCAACAAACTTTTTCCATTCATTTAAGCCATGAAACTGGGGCATGATTATTAATAACCAATATTTCCTATTTCTATTTATTCCCTTTAACCCAGGGGTCTCCAACCCCCAGACCGTGACCCACTACTGGGTCTTGAGCGGTTCAGAAACGGGCCACAGAAATGGCAGGCGAGTGCACGCCTGCATCCCCACTTGCGCGAGATGCCGGCGAGCCCGCACACATGCGCTTGCCCATCACTTACACTGAATCATCCCCTCCCCTCTGCCCCGGTCCGCAAAGCGGGAAAAGTTGGGGAACTCTGCTTTAACCAAACATTGCTCGAAATATGACGGCTGAAATTACATTTTGTAGAAACTTAGCACAACTAATAAAGGTAGCCCTTGTTTTACCACCACAATTGGGATCAACATTTCTGTCACTAAGCCAGGGGGTTGTTAAGTGAGTTGGGCCCAATTTTGTGACTTTTTTCATTGCTGCAGTTGTTGAATGTGGTTGTTAAGCAAATCCACCTTCTGTGTTAACTTTGCTTGTCGGAAGCTGGCTGGGAAGATTGCAAGTGGTGATCACGTGACCCCAGGACACTGCAACGTCGTGAATAGATGCCAGTTACTAAACACTCAAATGTTGATCATGCTACAATAGTTGTATGTAAGGGGATGCTGCAATAGTTGTAAGTAAGTAAGAGGACCAATCATAAATCACTTTGTTCAGCGTTGTTATCATTTTGATCAGTCGCTAAATGAATGGTTGTTAAGTCAAGGACTACCTGTATTCAGTGTTGCCCTAGAAGCAATGTCAACAGTTCAAATTATTCTTTTTCTTCACAGCACTAAGTAAACACATTTGTGGCCATGTTGCATTGTGCTTCTATTTTATCTATCTCTATCCAAAATCTGTAAAATAGGAGATTGGGGATGACACACTGACATCCCTGGAGGGGATGTTGCCAGGATTTTATTTATTACCCTTTTTTGTAGGGGAAAAGGGGTTTATAAAATAGGGCATAGCACTGTGAAGCGGTATATAAGTCTAAATGCTATTACGGTAACTCTACCAGCATCTTCACAAACCAATTTTATTGCTTCCTTTAAAAAATTGTATTGCCACACACTGTTGCCTTGCCATCAAATTCTGATAACACAGTCTAGGATGAGTCTGAGAGACACAAATTGATAGATTGTTCTCTTCAATCCTGTAGATGCCACTGTATGTCAACTGCATGGAAAAGTTAAAAAGATATTTTCATCTGAGTTTTATGTAACAAACATCGTTTTAGTTTAAAAATAAAAAAGATATACAGAGGTCCGCAATATACAGCTAAATATCCATTATTGTGATTTTAAGAAACCTCCAATAATTGTGGCGAGATTTGATTTTTCCTTTGATGTCCTTTTTAGCAAACACTAAATTTCAGATATTTCCTATTTGATGCCAAATGTCATTATATTTGGTCTCACTGACAACGTTCTACTTCTCTATGAATTAAATAACAATGGAGTTTATTCCATACATAGTGACTAAATTAGTAGACCAGCGAAATACTGTGGATATAATAGACTTCAGCAAGGCATTCGACAAAGTAGACCACAACCTACTTCTTGGTAAGCTAGAAAAAAGTGGGATAGATAGCATCACCATCAGATGGAGTCGTAACTGGCTGACAAACCATACTCAACGAGTAGTCCTTAACGGGTCTATGTCTACATGGAGGGAAGTAAGCAGTGGGGTACCACAAGGTTCTGTCTTAGGCCCAGTACTCTTCAATATCTTCATAAATGACTTAGATGAGGAAATAGAAGGGGAACTTACCAATTTTGCAGATGATACTAAGCTGGCAGGAATAGCTAACACCCTAGAAGATAGGCTCAAGATCGGGATGGATCTTGACAGACTTGAACACTGGGCCCTATCTAACAAAATGAAATTCAATGTAGAGAAATTAAAATCTTACACTTAGGCAAGAATAACCAAAAGTACACATAGACTGTGAAACCAGGCTTAATAGCAGTAACTGTGAGAGGGATCTTGGAGTCTTAGTGGACAACCAATTAAATATGAGCCAGCAGTGTGCGGTGGCAGCCAAAAAAGCCAATGCAATCCTAAATTGCATTAATAGAGGGATACAATCAAGATCAATACCACTCTATAAAGCCTTAGTAAGACCACACCTAGAATACTGCATCCAGTTTTGGTCACCACACTATAAAAAAGATGTTGAGACTCTAGAAAAAGTGCAGAGAAGAGCAACCAGGATGATTGGGACTGGAGGCTAAAACATATGAAGAACAGTTGCAAAAACTGGGCATGGCTAGTCTAGTGAAGAGAAGGACCAGGGGTGACATGATAGCAGTGTTTCAATATTTGAGGGGCTGCCACAAAGAAGAGGCAGTCAAGCTATTCTCCAAAGCACCTGAGGATAGGACAAGAAGCAAGGGATGGAAACTGATCAAAGAGAGATTCAACCTAGAAATAAGGAGAAATCTTCTGACAGTGAGAACAATCAACCAATGGAACAGCTTGCCTTTGGAAGTTGTGGGAGCTTCATAACTGGAGGCTTTCAAGAAGAGATTGGACTGCCATTTGTCAGAAATGGTGTAGGGTCTCCTGCTTGGGCAGGGGGTTGGACTAGATGACCTACAAAGTCCTTTCCAACTCTGTTAATCTAATCCAATTTCACTGGGATATATATGTATGTATGTATGTATGTATGAATCAATTAATCAATCAATCAATCAATTTGGCAGTTCTTTAGGCATTGCTTCCAAGTGGTTCAATAATTTATGCACCATATACAGTGAAATCCAAGACCGTCTCTTCTCTGGTGGTTTATGGTCTATAGTTCTAGATCACATTTTTTAAGGGTATTTATAACATGTATCTCTTTTGTCATTATTAGAACACACATGGTTCATTTGCCATAAAGATAATGAAGGCCACCCATTCTCTCATTTCTACCTTCTTTAAATGTCCTTATTCATTTTATTCTATTTCTCAAAAGCAAACCCGAGCATTTGTGCAAAGAAAGTAATAACACATCTTTGATTAAATTATCTCGGGGGATTTAATTTTTATTTGCAGCAATCCTATGAAGATTTCCTCCCTGAAACTTGCATAGCTGTTTGATATTGTGGCATGATCGTGGCTCTGTTTCTATAAAATATTTAATAGAATCAGAAGAGATGTTATAGGAACACCAAAAAGAAGTTAATTATCTAGTCGACTAAATCCTGAGGGGTTAAAATTAACATCCAAAGATCAAGTCCTTCGTAGAGCTAAATCAGCCTCATTTACTCAATCTTGTGGGAATACTGTCTCTCAATCCAGTCAACTGAACCATTTTCCACACATAACACACTAACAGAATTTTACACCAAGTCTGAGTAGCACAGAACGTACCATCGAAGCATTAATTGGTTGCAGTGCCCAAGTCCTGCCTACTGTTGCTTGTCTGGCTAGGACAGAATAAGCTAGAAATATCATGAAGTCATCCAGTATTCTCCTTGCATGAAGACTCATGAGACACTAGGCACTTAATAAAGAAAGTGGATGGGGGATTTGTGTTCCCAATAGTAATTATTTGGAAACCAGTAAACAGGTCTGAGTGCTGCCAAATGAGTGAGGAGATTTAACTGAGTTAGTGGCTGACATGGCAAAATATGCTGTGACAACAGGGCAGGAGGAGGAGGAGGGGGGGAGGAGGAGGAGGAGGAGGAGGAGGAGGAGGAGGAGGGCGGGGAAGGAGATTTAACTGAGTTAGTGGCTGACATGGCAAAATATGCTGTGACAACAGGGCAGGAGGAGGAGGAGGAGGAGGAGGAGGAGGAGGAGGAGGAAAAATTGGTAGATATACAATAATTTATTCTAGAATGAAGATTAAAATGCTTTGACTAAAATGTTTTGAAGCTATATCTCATAAAAGTAAACAGGCTCATACATGGATAGTATGTGAACAGAAGGCCACATATAAATGGTGTAAATTAGGATGGGAAGTAAAAAAAAATCCAGCAAAGGCAATGGCAAAGCATTTTCATACTCTTATGAAGAAAAATACATAGATTTGTCCATGAAGTCATCAAGAGTTGAATTCAACTCAAAGAAGTCTTGAATTGACTCCTGCAGAAGTACAGAGTTCCTTCCCTGATTGAGATGACTCCATTCCCATGCTAAGGAGCCAGGCCATCTTTACAAGTACCACATTCCTGTCTGTTTTCTGTCATTATCTCAAAAGAAGGAGGAAAGCATGAGACAAGGCCTTCTTGGTTTGAAAACTCCCTTGAGTGAAACAGGCAGCAGCCAATGTATCCTTGGAGAGGTTAGATTACAAATGAGAAACCAGGCTGTTCTCCCTGCCTCTTTAAGAAAATTGAAATCTGAAGGTTTTGGAGGAAGGAACTCTCCTCCTCCTTCTCTGCACCCTGGAGACCCACAAAAACCCAGAACAGCACAAAGAAGCTAAACAAAAGCACTTTAGACTTTCTACAGAAAGGAGGGGATACAGCATAGTAAACTCTATTTCAGTGCTATTAGTATGGCTTACATTGGTCAGTTAGAATTGAGTTCTTACAGATCCAGAATTTTCTATCAAAATCACCCCATCACTTTTAAAGGGAGCCACCTATTAAAATTTCATATACCAACTCTGTTGAATGTTGAATGTTAAAGTTATACATAACACATTTTATGTTGCTAACGTGGTGTGGTATTAAATATGTAAAGGGGTTTAAAAAATATTTTCAAATTGCTATTTTATATCCCCCTCTTATTAAAATTTCTGAAAATTGTACGCATTTATTTGGGTATTTGGCATTGTTGCCCAACTGCTACAATTCTCTACAGTATATCTCCAACCTAAAATTTGCAAGGACCTAGACTGAGACCATTTTGTCCAGAAAAGCCAACTCTAAGCCACAAATTGGGTTGGTTTGGGATAAGCATATTATGCACACTCAAGCATTGTCTTTGGTAAATCATAGCATATTGTATATTTACTCATTTCTGGTTTCTTCAATACGTCATGGTGACCATGCTATGACTTATAGTGATATTTGAATCTTGGCTTCGTCTGGCAAAAACCAGAATGAGGAGCAAATTGGTGGGGGGACTAATAATTATCATACAGATCCCTCCACCATTTAAAAGTCATCCCACTGAAATCAATGGGGTTACATATATACTTAAGAGCTTAATTTACAACTAAATTTCTGGCTTGATAACCTTTGCCTTATGAACAGGCAAAATAAGACTATAATAGGAATTATAGAGCTGTGTATTATGTGCCATGTAGAAGCACCATCAAATTCTTTTTTCCAGATATTCAAAAAAATAGCAATGCTTCAGCAATAGTCTCAGAGGCCATCCATTTGCCAGCTAAAAAGGGCCACAGTTGCCAACTCAGTACATTGACAAAAGCTAGACTGCAGTTCTGTTTCCATTGGCTCAGCAGTCAAAACAACAACTACTTGTCCTTAAATGATTTAGTGTTGAGTGATTTTCATGACTTGAAGGGTTGGGTTCCTCATTTTGCTCTGATGAAGCAGCAGCCCAGATTCTCCAACCATTTATGTCTTGGTAATAAATAACATAGATAAGCAAATTTTTGTAATATTTTCTTTTCCTTGGGGAGGGGGGGTGGGCTGTTTCTTCTAGTAGCATTAGAAAATGCCACAGATATAATATGGGGAGGGTCTGCATTGCTGAACGAGTAATTCATTCTTACTTAAATGTATGGATTGATTAATTATTTCAAATGTGCTTTTGCTTGATCTTGGGATCGATGAATGAGGATTTAACCAAATTGAGTCTCCCTTTGGTTTAACTATCTATACTTTAAACTAATTGCAGTCTTTGTCTCCATCAAAAGAAATCCAAGGGGTCTGCAATGTACATACTCCAAACTCTATTTCAATTTTTAAAGTATTTCACATGCATTATCGCTATATTAACGTCATGGCATAATCCATAACTGGGCATCCCATGATAATGGCAATGACTGAAAGGTAGAGAAGAGTGACTATGTTTTATACATCCTATCATTAACAAGTTGATCAAAATAAGCTACATTTTCAGTGAACACTCTGAGATTTATTGACCATGCAGAGTGAACAAGTTTAATAGGGGATGCAGATTTTGGTATTATTAATAAATTAACGATAACATGCATGGTCGATGGAAGACTTTGAAGAATTTGAAAGCAGAGTGGATTTATGGAAAGCTATAAAGAACCAACACTGGATGGAACCAGTGGAGGAGCTGGCAACCAGGTCTGACGAAAGCTGGGAAGTATGGAAATCATTGAAACTGCACATGGGTACAAGATCCAGAGACACTCTGAACAGATGGGGTTATCCGGTGGCTTCTGTTCTTTGTGATTGTGGTGATATGCAGACAACAACACATAAGTATACCTGCTCTTTATGTCCCCATCAGTGTACACTTGAGGACCTCATGGCAGTGTAACAGAACGCAACTGCTAGTTTCTGGGCAAGATCTGTTTAATTGGTACCTATTTTAATTGTGCATTTTATATTTTAAATTTTATGTCATATAGTATGCCTTATTTTAATTGTGATGCTTGACATAGCAATAGCACTTAGACTTATATACCGCTTTACAGTGCTTTACAGCCCTCTCTAAGCAGTTCACAGAGTCAGCATATTGCCCCCAACAATCTGGGTCCTCATTTTACCCACCTCGGAAGGATGGAAGGCTGAGTCAACCTTGAGCCGGTGAGATTTGAACCGCCGAACTGCAGCTAGCAGTCAGCTGAAGTAGGACATGAATAAACAAAACAAACAAACATGCATGGTGGTAATGTTTCAGTTAAAGGCATCCTTTGTCATTTAATTCCCAACGAAAGGACAATACAGAAGGAAGGAAGGAAGGAAGGAAGGAAGGAAGGAAGGAAGGAAGGAAGGAAGGAAGGAAGGAAGGAAGGAAGGAAGGAAGGAAGGAAGGAAGGAAGGAAGGAAGGAAGGAAAAGATTGTGAGTACATTTAGAATTTTGTTGAAGTCAAGATCACCATTGAAAATAATTGTCAAAGGAACATGAATATCAACAAAAGGGCAGCTATGGAGAAGCCTATACAGTCCCAAAATATTTATTTCCCAGAATGGCAGGTTAGTGAGGCCAACAATAAAGTTACTTGCCTCGACACCAAATACCTAATAGAGTTGGAGGCAAATGGACATTATAACTCATTCCTTTGAATCCTGCACTCACAGCACATAATATCCTGGTCATTTCTCATCCATCTGTAGGAGTCTTGCCCTTCGTTTGGAAATGCCCTGAACTGTTTCATAGAGAGGATACTGAATTTATTACAACAGAAATCAATACAGCAAGTTATGAGGCTGCTTAATTCAAAGGGAAGAAATCTCCTTTCACCTCACGGTTGAATTCTTTTAGCTATGGAGGTGGAATTTTAGAAACCACCAGTTGATAAGAATGTCTTTGGAAGCTCTGAATCTGAGTCTGTATGGCTGAATTGGCAGTAGGGCCACACTTCTGGATTTATTCTGCACTCTGAGACCCACTCCATCCACTTTCTTCCCCACCCCACTCAAACAGCCAAAAGTTTGATTTGCTGCCAGCCAAGCCTTGGGTTGGGTTGGGTCAAGTTCAATCAACCCAGAGCGGTTTACATTGGCGGCTGCAGCCCTTGCCAGAAACAGCATCTGTTACTTTGATACACAAGACAGTCATTGTTCTTAGCAAGGGAAGGTTACAGGAGCAAGGGACTGCTCTACAGGATATGTTACCTTTCCATTTTTAGGCCAAAATCTGTACAGAAAGGGGTGGGGGAGTCCTGGTTGGTTGACTAGCAAGAAGGGGAGCCTTGGACTCTCTCTATCCATTTTGTGGTGGGTGGTGTGTTTTTTCTGAGTCAAAGAGAGGGACAAGGAGCCAGACATGCTTAACTGTACTTAGGAGGGGAAGTAAACTATCAATATCTGTCATGATTTGCCTCTCCCAACACCTTTGATTCTTACCTTTAAATATGTTCTTTGTTCTCTTTAGCTTTATCTAAAGCAGTCTCAAGTGTTCATTGCTATGATAAGCTCTATGAGGACTGATCAGTTAACTCAAACTACAACTCGATGCCATAGCTAAGCTGTGAGTCACCAACCAATGTATCCAGCCATATCTTCCTTACCATAGCTCCAAGCTTTTTTTTTCCACACCACTTTTGGCTGGGTGGATATGTTAAAGGGCTTTTAATTAAAAAATATTTTAAAAGTAAAGTTATCAAGTTGCAAAGAAAACACCAACTTCAACCATTAGACAGTGTTTATTTCTACAAAAGTTTGTGGACCTTACATAACCAATACTTTCTCAGTAAAGGCATTCATTAGTCCAGAAAAGTTATGCTGGCTTGTAGACAGCATGGGAAGGGGTGAGAGGGAGGCCAAAGAAGTATAAGAGACTAACTTTAACAGTGGGTCTTCTGACACACTGGAGTTTTATAACTTTTCTTTTATAACATCATCCAGCAGTGTGCAGCAGCAGCAGCCAAAAAAGCTAATACAATCCAAATCCTGGGTTGTATAAAGAGACATAGAATCAAGAGCATGTGAAGTATTAGTACCACTTTATAAAACCCTAGTAAGACCACACCTGGAATACTGCAACCAATTTTGGTCACCATATTACAAAAAAGATGTTGAGACCTTGGGAAAAGTTCAGAGAAGAGCAACTAAGATGCTCAAAGGCCTGGAGACTAAAACATATGAAGAACGGCTGCAGGATTTGAGTTTGGCTAGTCTAAAGAAAAGAAGAATTAGGGGTGACATGATAGCAGTATTCCAGTACTTGAGGGGCTGCCACAAAGAAGAGGGGGTCAAATTATTCTCCAAAGCACCTGGGAGTAGGACAAGAAACAATGGATGGAAACTACCAAACAACCTGGAATTAAGGAGAAACTTCCTAACAGTGAGGACAATTAACCAGTGGAACAGCCTGCCACCAGGAGTTGTGGGTGCTCCATCACTGGAGGGTTTTAAGAAGAAACTAGACAGCCACTTATCTGAAATAGTATAGGTTCTCCTGTTTGAGCAGGAGGCTGGACTAGACGACCTCCTAGGTCCCTTCCAGCTCTATTCTATTAATTCATTCAAATGTCACCATTTTGCAAGGATATCTAGCATACATTTCCTAAATTCCAAATACCCCCCTCCCTTGACCCAAATAGGGGGTGGGTGGGTGTTACTGCACTATGCTGTTGGGCAAGTTAATAATGGCTCTGTCACCCTGCACACTCTTTAATTTGAATATAGGGTGAATTCTTTAGGACTAGTATTTCCACTTTAGAATTAACATTAAAAATACATTTCTTCCAGGTAACAGCAAAAAATTATTATTGGATCTTTTCAGTCCCATCTGGAACATTTTGATGTTCTTCAATCACATCAGTTCCTCAGACCTCCAATTTTTAATGTATATAAAATAATGAAATTATAATGCATGTAGTAAAAAGAAATAACAATGACAATGACAATCTATATCTCACCATTTAAAATGCATGAAAATTTTAGGATGATTTGATCTCTGAAAAAACTAAATTCTTGGAAAATTGGGGGTAAAATGTATTATCACCATTAAAAATTATATATGTTTGTTTTATTTATCAAATTCATAGACTGGCCCTCCTGAATGATTTTCAGTGGCTTATCAAATTAAAGTACACTGAACATCAATTCAAACGTCCATGGTATGATAAAACAATACCACAACAGTGACAACAGAGACATCCCTATTCATTCAAAACCACCCTGAAAGAATTCCATTTTGGCTTGCTTCAGAAGGCTGATATAAGTGGGGCCCATCTCACCTCCAGAATATTTATAATATTCTTTCCTTGATATCTAAGCTACTTAACTTAGCCCTAACCCTTAACTTAGCCTTAGCTCTTCTAGCCCTAAAAATCCACTGAATTGTGAATATGGCATGATACTCTTTGGAATATGCTTAACATCCATTAGGTTCCATGTTGTGACCAGATGCAATTATGGCACCATCACTGCGATGGAGAACACGTGTGTGCCAAGAGAGTTGTCCATTTGCTGCAATTTATCATGAGAACCTGAGAATCTTCTTCAAAACCAAGTGACAGCTCCCCAACTCCTTCAAGTGGCTCAGGTAGCGATAGGGCCAATCTTGTTTTTTCTGACTAACTTATTTCATGGGTTGTTTCGTGAAAAGAAAACAAGGGGAAATACCCCACCCTCTGTGCTGCCTTTAGGTCTCAAAGGAAAGGTGGGGTGTAAATAAGCATAAGTCACATAAATATAAGACTCTGTGTAGCAGCTACTCTGAGCACCGCAGGGGCTGTGAAAGACCATGCTGTTTCTGCTGCAGTATTATCGTTTGTATATTTCACTCAGGGCAATGTACCCAAAATTCACTCAAGTGAAAGCACATTGGAAGGCTCAGCGACTCAACTAGCTGGAGGATGGCCAAGAAATTATCCACATTCCCAGAAGAGCCAGAATCCTTAAAGCCAGGGAAGAAAACAGGCAAAGAGACACATTATCATTTCTCTTGAATTCCATTTATTCTTGTTTAATTTCCGTGGTTTTCTATAGCATTTCTTGTTTGTAAAAGGCTTTACTATTCTTATCTTAGAAGGGACAGCAATAACCTCCTGGGAGACGTGGAAAGCATTCTGGAATTGCAAGCATTTGAGAACGTCTCCAGAAACACTTCTATTTGTTAATATTTTACTCAGAATTAAACCCTCATTGCTGATACAGTTCAGTCACTTGTAGTACACCTAATGGCCAAGAAATGTTTGCCAGTAAAGCCAGCTTCTATTAGCTCTCCAGCAGATCAGGAAGCAGCAAATGCTGTTTGAGGTCATAGACAGGCAAGATATAGGAAGCCAGAGCAAAGAGGCTGGTTTTGATTATTTAAGAAGAACTGGGTTCAAATCCCTGATTTGCAGCATCCAGGTCCCTAATGTGGCAACTGCAGCATCAAGGGACCAAATTGCCTGTGTGAAAGAAATCACTGCAGATCAAATACAGTAAGTGCATGCTAGCTCAGATTAATTCCAGGCTAGCGCAGATTAATTCAGATACTAATCATCTAACGGAAGACAAAGAAACAGGAATTACATGTTTACCAATGAAACAGCCTTTTAACAGGGCAAAAGTCCACAGCCTGAATTTATGAATAGAACTAAGAGCTCAAGTGATCTCAGGGTTAGAAAACAAGCAACTTAAATGTTACTTTGCACTCTTTCATGTTGATATGAGGTCATACAATTGAAAGGCTGCAAATTTTTAGCTGTACTTAATTATTTATCTGTAGTCCAACATCCTGCTTCCCACAAGCAAAGGAGCCGATCAGAGGCTTCCAGTCAGACCACCACAGTCACAACAGGCTTTGCCAACTCTTACCTTCCTCAGCCCCACCCAGCTCCTAAAATCAACACAAACCAGTAGTTGTTAGCAATTTGCCCCCAGGTTGGAAATTAAACCGTAATGGTACTTTAATAATCTTATCTCCCAAGAGTCCTTCTAAACTGTTTTTCAAGCCTGCTAAGCCAATGGCCATCATTGCACCCCATGGCAATACATTCCAGACATGCAGCACGGTGTGAAGAGCATTCCAGCTGAAGGAGGACACAGCATCTCCTTCTTGCCCCCTCCCCTTCCTTTGTAGGGACATTGAGGACCACTCAAAGGAGAGTCACAAAAATCTAAACTGCTAGAAAAGAGAAAATGTAGGGGGGGGGGGAAGAAATCCTATCCAGTGCTGTGAAGACAGGGTGTAGTTTAAATTTAAGTATCTGATGGTCTGCCATTAAAGAAGTGAAAGTGGTGATTGTTCACTAAGGCCATTGAACCATAAAGTAGGAGTGCAAGGTCAGGAAATCAGATAAAGGGCTGCAACATGGAAAACTCTAATTTTGCAGGGCTTTCCAATTTGAGAAAATATAAGATCTTGGAGTCTTAGTAGACAACCAGCTAAATAATGAGCCAGCAGTGTGCAGCGGCGGCCAAAAAAGACAATACAATCCTAAGCTGCATTAATAGAGGGATACAATCTAGGACTAGGGTGGGACT
>QLTV01003900.1:433772-456021 GCA_003457575.1 Thermophis baileyi | reverse complement strand
TCTGAAATGGTGTAGGGACTCCTGCTTGAGCGGGGGGTTGGACTAGATGATCTACAAGGTCCCTTCCAACTCTATTAATCTGTAGATGTATTGCTAAATGTCTATGCAGAGATTCTCAGTCATCCAGGTCATGGTTGTCCCAAAGGTGCTTTTTCAAGAGGCAACTGGACTTTCTGGCTTTTCTTTGAAGACGTTTTGCTTTTCGTCCAAGAAGCTTCTTCAGAGCTGAAGAAACATCTTCAAAGAAAAGCCAGAAAGTCCAGTTGCCTTTTGGGGGGGGGGGGAAAGCACCTTTGGGATATTAGATGTATTCTTACATCACATATTTACCCACAGTTAACTGAAGAACAATTAGCCCAATTTTTTGGTTTGATCTGACATACTGCAACCATATTTGAGTCTAAACAACACACTAAGCTAAAATGTACTGGCTGTTTTTTTTTTTTTTTTGCATATTGCTTGAATATAGCCATCTTCATTATGAAAGGATAGACAATTCTTTTAGCACAAGAATATAATGACCATGCCATCCAGATGCTGCTAATTTCAGCAGCTTCAGCCAATAAGTGGTGATGGATGCTGGGAATATTTCAGTTAGACCTGATGGACACAGCTTATAATGGTATTTGGGCACAACCTTGGGAGACCAGGTGAAGAGATGTTACCTAGGAAATGGCCCGATAAGATGAAGCATAGTCCACAATTGTATATTGGGTGGAGCAGGAGGTTCAGGAGGGACCCTCTCTAAGTGTATAAAGGTGATGGTGAGAGAATTCTACTTTCAGACTTTTAAGTATTTATTAATGCAATTTTACAATAAAGAAGAATTAGCTTATCTAGTTGTTTTTTCTGTTTGGTCTACCTGGTAAGGCTGACACAGTTCATAGTACTGAACAGATCAAGGAAGTATCTCTATAACATAGTCCCACCTACTGACACTGGCTGATCTCAGAAGCTAAACAGGATTACCCTAAGTCAGAGGTCTTCAAACTTGGCAACTTTAAGACTTATGGACTTCAACTCCCAGAATTCTCCAGCCAGCACAGCTGGCTGGAGAATTCTGGGAGTTGAAGTCCACTAGTCTTACAGTTGCCAAGTTTGGGGACCCCTGCCCTAAGTGCTTGGATAGGGAACTACCTGGTATTCCAGCAGCACTGGCTAGTCTAGGAAGTTGGAGGGGGGGGGACCCCAGAAGAAAACTAGTATAAAGATAAGAAAGGAGAAGCAAGGGAGTAAGAGTGGTTTGAAAGGCTAAGAATCCAAAATAGAATAGCATGAAACAAAATCAGGCTTTTGAGCAATCCAGTATAAAATTTGGAAGCATTTCTATAGTACTGAATTGAAGTGAATTTGACAAACAACCACAGCATTAAATTTGCTGCCTCTACTGTTGATTCCTAACCTGCTTCTTTTGTGTCTGTTCCCAGTCAGCTCTCCTGACTGAGATAAGGCCTCTCCAACAGCTCACCTCCTTCTCCATAACATCTGCATCCTCCAGCCAGCATCCTACCTTCCTTGCCCTTATGAAGAGGTAGACCCCCCCATAAGGCTTTAACTCAACCTCCATCACCAGAAGGTAAAAGTATTTGCTAGTACTCAAGTTCATTTAGAGATCTCTACAATATTAGGCTGGAGCCCTGAGGGAACTCCTGCATAATGGTGTGATTATCCATAGGCCATCTGCATAATTAGACAACATGTGCAAACACAATGAGAACATCAACAAAACATCTGCTGCCCATTCGGTTCCAAACAAGAGAGAAAGGGATCAGACCCCTCTGACATATTTACCTAAAGTATAAAATGATTTATTTTGTGCTTGCAACTTCACCTTTACAGGGACTGCCCAAGTTTGAGCAGGATTAGGGCATGCAAGTCACCATGAAGCAGCCACACATTAGCTTGCAGAGAACCTTTAATCAGTCTAGATTTCCAAGCAGAGATGGGTGGCTTAATCAGCCTTTAGGCATTCTCTGCCTCTGGGGTTGTTTCCTGCCTAAGGGAACATAGGAAGCGGGCATTGTTGGAGTTCAATAAGCATTTCCTCCCTTGTCTGAGACATCGGAAACAGAGCTGTGCACCTGACCAGGTCTGATAAAAAGAACTTGGCAGAACATATTGGCTGCCCAGTGACTTCCACCTGATCTGTATCAGCTGTGTCAGAACGACAGCGTGAGCGGCTAGGCCTGCAGTAGGCCATCCCATTCCTTCCGTCACACGTGCTTTATTTGAGTCACTTGCAAGATGGGAAGGTAATGACCTCCCTATCCCTTTAGTAACCTTCAGCTCAGCTTTACTAACACAAGAATTACATGGTGGAATACTTCCCAGTCATCATCCTTCCAGGAGTGATATGCAGTCAACTCCAGCTGGGAGAGCTACAGAGCATGAAAACAGGGCACACAAAAGGCCATGTTTAGCTTAGCTAAGCTACTCCCTGTCCTGGATACTGATCTTTGTGGGTGGGTTACTAAATTGAAACCTGCTACTTGTTTTGCCCCCTATAGAGCTAATTTAAGGGCTATTTACACATCCATTGTGCTCATAATGAGCCTGATTGGGAAGATGTTTATTGCAGCCTTTCCCCAATTTAATGCCCTCCAGATGGGTTGAGACTATAACTTGCTAAATTCTCCACCAGTATAGCCTGGCTAACCCATCTATAGGACCCCCAAGCTGGGAAGGCTGGCTCATTGTCACTGTTAACATTCATCACATTGCTACAAGATGTGATGATGGCCACTAATAGACCTTTAAAAGGGGATTCAGAGAGGATAAAGCTTTCAATCACTATGATTCTTGATGGCCTTATACCATTTCATAGAAGAGAGGCAGCATATCTCTTGGAGGATAATTAGATGGTTCTTGAGTCTTTTGTTTATAGATAAGGTGTCTACATGTCTTCAACTGAGAGCTGACTGCCTGGACTAGCTGCTGCATGTTTCTTTCTAGGACTAAGAGAGAGACAGACTGAAGTTCACCCAGTTGGCTTCCTGGCTAAGATAGGACTAGAACTTATGGTTTCCCATTTCTAGCCTAATGCCATAACCACTGTACCAAACTGGCTTTCTTCTTAGAGATTACTGTGACAAAAATGGTGCTAGATTTGACAGACTTTTGGTCTGATTCTGTTCTTAAATGGCTTTCTTAATCCAGCTGAACAAGTGTTTTGCACCTCGTTGTTTTACATTTTATCTCTCAGACCATTTAGAAAGTGCGCAAAGTAACAAGGAAAAATTGATTCTTTACACACAATCTGAAGGTGGCAAGGCCATGCCCTAAACAAAGTTGCAATCTTGTCTATTAAGGTCAGCACATTATAAACCTTACTCACAAGTCAATTCTGTACCGGCTGAGTGTTTTAAAAGTTGTACTATGTTCACACTGCTTTTAACTGGATCTAGTTTAAGCATCAGTAGAATCAGAGATAGGATAAGGATTAAGTTTCCAACACAGAACATGAGTTGTTATCAAGAATCAAATTGTGTGTTTGGAACTTTATGAAGTTTCTTAGATAGGCAAATGCAGACTAAAAGAATAATTGTTTCTGGTGGGTGTGGGTAGTGATTTCACATCTAATGTAAAAAAAACGGAGCACACTGGGAACTCTTCATTACAAGCATCTTACCATTAGCATTCCAAACAAGCAATGACATCCTACACAAATTAGGGTACGTGCTGGAAACAATGTTTATTTAGAAGGTCTATGAAACAAGACAGGCATGTGGTTGATGAAACACAGTAGGGTAATTCATACCCCCAGTTCTTTTCTAAGAATGTTGCCAGATCTTGAATATTCTGCTGTTTGCTTTGAAATGACACTCAGGAATGAGAATAGGATACAATCTGACCTCAGACTCGTTCTATATCCTTGGCCTATTCAGACTCAATTTCTCACATGCATACAACTTTAGTACATCCACAGCAGAAGTTCCATGTGGGCCACAAGTTGACTGCATGCTAAAAAAAAAAAAAAATTAAGATGTACATCTAGTTTGCTGTGTGTACTGTAACAGGAAATCTCAGCTGATCGCAGGATGTTGTATATCTTCTACAAACAGACATAAATCTATTTCACTGTAGAAATTTGTCTCTCTTTCTGGCTTTCCACACATCTGCAGTTTGCACGCCAAGGACAGATAAACTTTTGCTGAAATGATAGGCATTTAAGAAGTTTGGTAGAAATATAACCACCCAGGTTTGTATGTAAGCTAAAATTCAAACTGGAGTAGAGGCTGAAAAGCAATGAAATGTTAAAAAAAATACTGACGTGTAAAGATGTGAACAATAGTCATGGCTGTTACTTAAACAGCACAGGGCAAAACCCAGATTGGTTCAAACTTCTGGAAAGGCATTAAAACTTTTAGCTGATGGCATGCAAAAGAATAAGTTGGAGCTTTTTGTATTTGAAAATAGTATTATATTCAAAAAGCTTGCCTAATTTTTGTTTAATTCTTTTTATGTACCAGATATTTATTTATTTATAGCAGTTTATGTGATGCCTCTTACAAGAACTCTTGGGAAAAGGCCTTTAATTTTTCATATTTTTGAATGAATGTGAATTTTCTATTAAGTTAGGGGGGGGTTTCCCTTAAGGGGTATACAGATTACAAATAGGATACTGTCTTTAGCTTCTTATTCAGAAGACTTTGTGGCTTACTTTGCCCTCCCATTATGCTAGAAATGTAAAATGTAAACATGAATTATATATGTGTGTGAACATCTTACTTGATAATGTTTGATAACATTATAGCCAATGAATAGAATAGAATAGAATAGAATAGAAAATAGAATAGAATAGAATAGAATAGAATAGAATAGAATAGAATAGAATAGAATAGAATAGAATAGAATAGAATAGAACAGAACAGAATAGAACAGAACAGAACAGAACAGAACAGAACAGAATAGAATAGAATTCTTTATTGGCCAAGTGTGATTGGACACACAAGGAATTTGTCTTTGGTGCATATGCTTTCAGCGTACATAAAAAGACAAGATACATTCATCAAGAATCATAAGGTACAAAACCTAATGATGGTCATAGGGTACAAATAAGCAATCAGGATACAATCAGTATCAATATAAATCGTAAGGATACAAGCAACAAGTTACAGTCCTGTAGTCATAAGAGGGAGGAGATGGGTGATAGGAACAATGAGAAGACTGATAGTAATAGTAATGCAGCCTTAGTGAATAGTTTGACAGTGGTGAGGGGATTATTGGTTTAGCAGAGTGATGGCATTTGGGAAAAAACTGTTCTTGTGTCTAGTTGTCTTGGTGTGCAGTGCTCTATAGCGTCGTTTTGAGGGTAGGAGTTGAAACAATTTATGTCCAGGATGCGAGGGGTCAGTAAATATTTTCATGGCCCTAAAGCTATTGCAAATAAGGGTCTAAATATTTTTCCATTCAACGCACAACCCTAGAGCTTGATAGGTTTGTACTTAATGAACAAATATTTGAAAAATGGATGGACATTTTCCCTGGTAGCAGTAAATCCCTAATTTAATTTAAACATCCCTTTTTTTGCAGCGTAATTATCCAACTGTACCTAATCCCCTGCCCACCTATTGCCAAAAATGTGTTATCCTCCAAAATTTCAGAAAGGCAATCAACTCTATAACCAAAAGTTTATGTTGTCTGCAAGGTGGCAACTATGCCACTCCTTGTCTTTTCAACAATCAAGCAGTGACTGTAATTTTGCCTTCTTAACAGCCTGTTTTTTTTACTTTGGTGCTTCATGAATAATCAGGGACTATCTACCTTTGAGACCAAGTCTGTTTTCTCACTAGTAATTCATAGTCACCCAATTATTATCATGGTGATCTAAAGCCTGTCTTCAACACTGTCATGTTGGTTTAATGATGGCTGGGTGGTGTTCTAAAACAGTAAAAGTTGTTAGGGAGAAAATAACTTCAGAAAACAGAGTCTTATAGCTTACAGTATCCTCTTCCAAACCAATTATTCCCCTCTCTTTGAGAGAAGAAGGAAAACCAATTCTTCATCACTCTTTAACACAAGAGTAGGCAAACTGGAGCCTTCCAGATGCTGTAAACCAGGGGTGTCAAACTCACGGCCTGTGGGCCAGATGTGTCATGCACTGGCCACGCCCACCCTGTTTAGCGGAAGGGGGGAAATCATGATACATCACGTGACCACAATGTGACGCCACGAGTTTGACACCCCTGCTGTAAACTGTCATTTCCATCAGCTCCACACATGGAAATGTTCATTGAAGCATCAGGAGGTCACTAAATTCCTGCTTTTTTCTGCAGTTTATATGCCCACAGCAACTGTTTTTTAAAAACTTCACTTTTCTTCACTTTTCTGAATCTACAGATAATCACACTTTGTTCAGAGGACACAAAGCTATTATTTCTCCACAATTAGAGGCTGAGTGTATGTTGTATGTGTGTGTGTTTGTGTGTGTGAGTGTGTGGGTGTGTAATTCACAAATTCAGGTTTAGACATTAGAGAATAATAATAGAAATAGAAAATGTGAATTTCATTGCGTATGGGAACTGTTTCATTTTCAGTGTTTGATTTACAGCTATGGAAACACATGCTTCCTCTTTACAGGTAGTCCTCGAGTTACGACTACAATTGAGCCCCACATTTATGTT
Organism: Thermophis baileyi; assembly: GCA_003457575.1. Taxonomy (NCBI): domain Eukaryota; kingdom Metazoa; phylum Chordata; class Lepidosauria; order Squamata; family Dipsadidae; genus Thermophis; species Thermophis baileyi. Next base: position 449,398 of record QLTV01003900.1, on the reverse strand, counting down.
GCTAAGTGAAACATTTATTAAGGGAGTTTTGCCCCATTTTACGACTTTTCTTGCCAGAGTTGTTAAGTGAATCACTACAATTGTTAAGTTAGTGACATGCTTGTTAAGTGAATCTGGCTTCCCCATTGACTTTGCTTGTCAGAAGGTCGCAAGAGGGGATCACATGACCCCGGGACACTGCGACCGTCATAAATATGAACCAGTTGCCAAGCATCTGAATTTTGATCACATGAGCATGGGGATGCTGCAATGGTTGGAAGGGTGAAAAATGGTCATGTCACTTTTTTCAGTGCCATTGTAACTTTGAATGGTCATTAAATGAACTGTTGTAATTCGAGGACTACCTGTATTTTTGTAAAAAAAAAAATGTAATATATCCTCGGGTTTACCACATTTTGAATGACCAACAACTCAACTTGGAAGCCAACACTAGTGCCATAAGAATCCAGCATCTTATGGGTCCACAGACTGCTGGCCAAAAAAAATGTTACACAAGTCCAGTCTAGCAACAAATCAGGCATCTTTAAACAAGTCAGTAGTCATAAGCAACACCTATACAAATAAATACTTCATATACTGTGTTAAATGTGAATCACATTTTTATAAGCTACTACTTTATATTCTTTCTACTTCAGAGATTTCCAAGTTAGGTCTAAATGTTAGACTAACCACATGCAGAAATCCATTTGGTGATGTTTATGTTCATCTATAATTTCTGCCATATGCTTCTAACATGTTAGATCTTTCGCTACCACCTTCCTCATTTGTGATCATTTAGTAAGTACATTTTCCATTTCAAACTTTTGCATTATATTCACAAAGAGACTAACTCTGAGTCACATCACTTGTCTTGCCAAATAAGTTGGCTGCATGTCTGGATATTATTTTGTACTTGCTTTTCTATGATTATGTTTCATCAATGCTGATTTTTTTAATATATTTTTTTTGCTGCTGCTGCTGCTGATTGTACAAATGGGCAAATTAGTTGAGTTCAGTTGTTCTCAGTTCTCATTTCTCCAGTTTTAAGTTTATTCTGTGCCATCTCTACGCTAGTTTGTGATTTTATGAAATCAGGCAGAAAAATGTACAATTCCATTTTTTAAATGTTCATTTGAAAAAAATTAAATTTTCCAAGTTTAAAGTTGCAAATTATGTACAGCATTCAGCAAGGTGTGGATTAGGGCATATAATTGTAGTTCAATTAAAAATGCAGGCAAAATGAATTGGATAAACTTGTATTAATCGATAGAGGTAACGTGCACTTAGCCGGATTTTGCTTTTTCATTTCTAAATGTACATTCTGATTCATTCCCATAATTTCTGCTATGATAAAAAGCAGATAAATAATCTGCTAAAAATCAGTGCAGGGTCAGGGTTTTTTGGGTTTTTTTTAAGTATCATCTACTGTCCCATTATGCTACTTTTGCAGTCAACTATGAATGGTGGGACATGAAATCCAACAGTTCTGAAGTAACCAGTACGGGGCACCCTGCATTGGGGAAACAGTTGCAAGTCTATCCACATTTCTGATTATATCAACTAAATGGAGTGAATTATTCACTACAATGATCATGTCTAGATCTTCCTGGCAAGGGAGAAAAAGATTGAACAAAATGTTTAAAAGATCCTCACTGTATCCCTTTAGGCACTTTTACTGCTGCAACTGTTAGCCAATTCATCAGCAATAACTCTACTTCATTCGTCCCACATTACTGCACAAAGTAAAGATAGAAATGTGGAAATAGTGGCATCTTGTGGTCAGCTGCAAAACTGATGAAAGTGGCATCTTATGGCATCTTGAAAATTAACAACCTGATCACAGAAAAATCTATGGATCACAAGTCACTTCCTTGGGCTGAGAGATATTATCTTTATTAATTAATCTGTAAATCTCTATCAGGCTACAAGATTCCTTGTCAATACACTTTGTGAAGGGATTACATGGCTACTTCTGGAAATGTCTTCTATGCTTTCAGTCCCCAGCTCTTCAAATGCTTTGTGAATCTGCCCTACAATTCACTGCCCTCAGTACATGGAGAACCTTAGTGAACTGAAGGGAAGGAGCAGGAATGAGACAAGAGGAAGCAAGCCATGAATGGTGGAAGTGTTATGGAGATACAATAAGCTGAGATAAGAAGAATAGACACCCCCTCCCCTAGTTCCTGTCTGCCAGTGGGTAACAGATTCCCCCAACCTCTGCAGAATTACAGTGCTATTTTTAAAAAAAAAAAACTGGTTCTGCTATTATTTCAGCAGATCAACTCAGCTTTTGGGCACAGAATCATGAGACTGCATGCTTTTGAACTTCCATAAAAGTCCTACAAAAAAGTAATTTGACTTTATACTTGGAAGCAGTAGTGGGTTCTAAATCCCGTCACTATCGGTTCGTGCGCGTGCTCGGGTGGGTGGGCAGAGCCTCCCGCCCTCGCCGCTACTTGTTCGCCGAACCGGGCTGAACCGGGAGCAACCCACCGCTGCTTGGAAGGCATAAGGAGATATCTCAGGATCATTACAGGAGAACAGGAAATGAACCAGTTTATCTCTGGTTCCCTATTGCCTAAGAATGACTTTCTGTGGCTATAGACAACTATTCAAAGTCATCACTGTAAACCTATCACATTTAACCACAGGTTCTGTGAACATTTAACCAAATTGGAGAACTGGAATGGTGTACAAATTGGTAAACCTAGTTAGAAGGGTTATTAGAGGGAATCTGGGTAACTCTCCTCAATCACAGCCAATAGAGGGTTAACTCTCTTGTCCCAATGCTGGAACAGAGATTATGCTTGTGATGGCCTTGGGAAAACGAAGTATTTCAGAAATTCTGACTGTGTTCTTTTAGCATTTCTCTATTGTTATGCAAGCGAAGACAGAAAACTAGAAGAAACACCTGAGTAGGACTCTCCATTGTTCTATCCACAGTAGAGCTATTCCAATGAGCCTATCATGAATTATTCTTCCATTTTATGTTCTTTCTATTAAAAAAAATGTAATAGCTTCCCAGTCTCTTCTGTACTGAATGGATGGGAGAAAGATATTAACGATGGTCATTCTTAGAGTCAGAATCAGAGATTGTGTACTACTGACACATGAGGATAAGTCTTTACTTTGGAGAAGCAGCTGATTCAGTCAATTGTGTTTGATTAATGCAATCGGGGAATTTTACCACGTTCTTTTCTTCCTTATACAAAGAGGGAATAGGGGGTGGCCTTGAAGGATAAGAGGAAGAGCCAAATCCAAGGCCACAGTCTGATAAGCAAGGCTTGAGTCCAGGCCAAAAACATAACTAGAGAAAACATCTCAGATCAGCCACTCCTTAGTTCAAGTGAAGATAAAGGGAAGGAGGGGGGGAAGCACTTTCAAACTTTCAAGATTCTGTTGTTATAGCTATTAGAACTAAAATAGTCCTGACCTAGATGGCATTGGTTTCTTAATGTGCCCTTCCTTGTACGGCTGACACTTCCATACATAGGAAAGCAAAAACAACATTATTTTCATTGCAAGGCTGAAGATGGAGGAGAAGGGGGGAGGCTCCACATTACATGCATGCTGCTCAGAGGTGGGTTCCTACCGGTTCGGACCAGTTCTATAGAATAGGTAGTAACTTGGAGGCCTGGGTCGCTGGAACCAGCAGCGACCCAGGCCTGCCACGCCCCCGAGCCGATTCTCTTGGTGGCGCCTATGGCGCTGCCATCTTCTTTTTTGGTTCTGCGCATGCGCAGAAGCTTTTTTTTGTACTGTGCATGCACACGCGCGCACCCGCAACCCACACGCACGGCGCGTCCCTGAGCGAACCGGCAGTAGGAAAATCCGGAACCCACTCCTGATGCTGCTGTATTTTTGGAAAATCACCATGGAGCGAGCAGTCTAACATACTTACCTGCTGGATCTCTAGAACATCTGGATGGGAACAGAAGGACCCGAGAAAAGTCTTACTCTGGATTACATGAAAGGCCATTCAAGCCACCATTCTATTCACACAGTATCTGAGCAAATATCCATAAGAAGCCTACAAAAGGGATGTATGTTCAAATGTAAGCTCTTGCATCCATGTTTTCAGAAACGTTTAGCCATCAACACTAATCAGCATTCTCTGATTATATTAATCTACAATGGGAAATGGAGACATTTTTCTTTATTTCCATGCCAGGAGTATTTCTCTGATGGAGGAGGACTAACATTGACTCACATGATTTTGTCCAATACAATTCTATACAGGTAGTCCTCGACTTACGACCATAATTGAGTCCAAAATTTCTGTTGTTAAGTGAGATATTTGTTAAGTGAGTTTTGCCCCATTTTCTTGCCACCTTTGTTAAGTGAATCACTGCAGTTGATAAGTTAGTAACCCAGTCGTTAAGTGAATCTGGCTTCCCCATTGACTTTAATTGTCAAAAGGTTGCAAAAGGTGATCACATGACCCTGGGACACAGCAATGGTCATAAGTATGAACCACTTGCCAAGTATCTGAATTTTGATCACATGATCATGGGGATGCTACGAAGGTCATAACTGTGAAAAATGGTCATAAGCCACTTTTTTCAGTGCTGTTGTAACTTTGAACGGTCACTAAATGAACTGTTGTAAATTGAGGATCACCTGTAATTTGTTCTCTACCAACAAACTACAAATAGTACTTGACGTATGACCACCACTGGACCAGAAACCTGGTCTTTAGCGATGCGGTCATTAAGTGAATCCTCATGCGACTGGACCCAATTTTACGACCACTTTTACCGTAATTGTTACGGTATTGTGAATCATTACGGTTGTTAAGCAAATCCAACTTCCCTATTGACTTTGTTTGTCAGAAATCAGCTGGGAAGGTGGCAAATTGTAATCATGTGACCACAAGACACTGCAACCGTTGTAAACGTAAGTCACGTCTTCCAAGGTCGTAACTTGAAATCATCGTTAAATGAACTGTCGTAAGTCGAGGACAACCTGTAATCGTATTTGGTACGGAAGCTTGAACTTTGCCCTCCCACAGCCACCATCACTCACCTCGGCAGGTACTACCTTCCCGGGTAATCGCCTGACGACATATCCCACATGGTTTTACTTTCTTGAAACTCTTCACTTTGAAAGTGTGGGATGTGGACGCTTCCAGGTCCTGAGGCTGTAGGGAAGAGATACAATATTGTCAGGAAAACAAAAACAAAAAAAACCTCTTCACTTTTAAATTGAGAAACAGATTAAAAATTAAGCCAGAATCAGGAAGGATGTAGGCAAATCTCCAGATGATTCCTAGCAGATTAGCACCTCCCAAGTTGATAAAATTGAAGTATTGGTGGGAACAGGTTTACCTCTCGAAAGATATGTTTGCAGCCTTCCGTTCTGATTCTAAAACCGAACGTGGACTGCATCAGGACTTAGACAGAATTTGTTCCTCATTTTCATCTCTGTCTTGTTCAGTCACTATTCCCTACGTGGTTTCTCTTTTGCGAACAATGATTTATTTATTATATTTATAACCTGCCTTTCCTCCAAGAGGCAGTGGACTTACTTTAGGAGTGCATACATACTGTTCTGACCTAGGCTTCACCAAATCACGAAACAGATTCCTTGTCCCGAAAAAAACCCTTTTTATTTGGCTAATGTGAATTCCTAGCATTCACATCCAGCAAAGTTCCGGCAAACAGTCTTTCAAGGGTGAATTGCAAACACAGACCTTATCAGTCCTTGGATAGTTGCCAGGCTGATAGCTTCTTGACGCAATGCTGTACAAGGAAATACTTGGCAAGGAGTCTCTCAGATAAGCAAATCTTCACACTAACGAACTAATTGTCTCCTGCAAACACCACTCCCCTTTCGCTCCTATTTATTTCCTATGGGTGGGGCCATTCAGCGTCCCCTTGTGCTTTTACTCCCGAGTCGACCTCTGTTCCTTAATTGTTCCCTTCTCCTGACAGCTCTGCGCATGCGCACATCGGGAACAGGCTCCAGCTGTTCTTCAGCCCCATTTATCTCCAACTCCAAAGGTAGCTGATAACTGTCGGACAGCCCTGGCCCCATCTCTGCCTCCGACGCAGAGCACTCATCAGAGCCTTCCCCAGACTCCAGGATTGGCCCATGTTCCTCCCCAACCTCCTCACTGTCCGAGTCTGCCGCCAGCTCCGCTGGCCGCTGGCGGGCCACAACACATACATCTCCACTAAAACAATCCTGTAAGGTAGGTTGGCTGAAAGCAAAACTGACAACATCATTGGTCCAAAACATATCCACAGTGGATTTTTACAGGGGTCCCATCAGTCCCAGTATAATCCTTTAATTATTACACCACACAAGGTCCCAGGTTTCTGGTTTTAAAAGAAGTAGATCTGGGGATATCATTGCTAAGAGTCCATCCCATCCATTTGCTGTACTTGAATTCGTTTGCATATGACCCACAACTAATAAACAAACAAACAAAAAGTGGGTACCATACTGGAATCAGGTAGTCCTTGACTTACAACAGTTCCATTAGTGACCATTCAAAGTTGCAATGTCACTGAAAAATGTGTCTTATGACTGTGTTTCACACATACGACCGTTGCAACATCCCCATGATCACGTGATCAAAATTCAGATGCTTGGCAACTGATGCATATTTATGTGACCGTTGCTGTGTCCCAGGGTCATTTTGTGACTTTTTGACAAGCAAAGTCAATGAGGAAACCAGATCCACTTAACAACAGTGTTACTAACTTAACAATTGCTGTGATTCGCTTAACAACTGTGGCAAGAAAGGTCGTAAAATGGGGCAAAACTCCCTTAACAAATGTTTTCACTTAGCAACATAAATTTGGGGCTCAATTGTGGTTGTAAGTCGAGGACTACCTGTACTTTGATGAGTAGATAGCCTACATTCACACAACAGCAGCCTCCCTGCCAGTCTAAATGTCAGACAACATCAGAATTTGAATACCTATGGCCTCCCTCCAGTTTCGCCCTCTCACAGAGGAAAAAGCTTTTTTTCTTTTAAAACTGAAAGCAATTCTTTAGGGGAGTTGCTGTGCTTGAACTGGGAAAAGAAGCAGCTCTGATAAATGGTTAGAATTATTCCAAGAGACTGAAGAAGATCCAAGGATGGATAAACAAACAGTTAATATTTTAGGCAAAAGTAAAATATTAAATTTTACTGTGAAATCCTTAAGTCCAGCATTACTTATATCTCTGTTCTAATTTAGTAATTATGTTACTGAAAACTTTTGTTTCATCACAGCCTTGAATCCAACATCAAGTGTATTCCCACGGTTACAGTATTTTTCTTTTTAATGTGTTTTGTAATAATAATTGGATCGGAGAAATCCTCTTTGTAGCAGATCTGCACCATCTTGTGGCCTACCCAGTGCATAATATTCTTGATTGAATTTTCTTCTTTGTTTTCTTTAATCAAGCTGTATCTACTGTACTTCCTTAAACATCAAAGGTTTACCTTGGAGGGTAACCAAGGAAAATTTGATACATCCAGGGGTGGGCTGCTGGGGGTTCGCAGGGGTTCAGGAGAACCTCTAGCTAAGATTCTGTGCAGTTTGGAGAACCCCCAAATCCCACTCCTGGATGGCCACGCCCACCCCACCCCACCCCTCCCAGGAGTCTCCACGCGGCCTGTTTTGGATACAGGTAAATGCAGGGCGTGCACAGAAGCTCAGGGAGGGCAAAAACCGGGCCTACTGGAAGTTCAGGAAGGCCGGAAATGGGCCCATTTCCAGCCTCCAGAGGGCCTCCGGAGCCTGGGGAGGCCATTTTCGCCCTCCCGGAGGCTCGAGGAAAGCCTCCAGAGCCCGGGGAGGGCAAAAACGCTCCCCCCCCCCGCCATGGTGCAGGAGGCCGACTAGGCCATGCCCACCATGGCCACGCCCACCCAGCAACCGGGCAGAGAACCCCTTGCTAAAATTTTTGAAGCCCACCCCTGGATACATCCTCTATATCCTTGGACATTCTCACCGGGACCATTGGAAAAAAATCTTACAGGAAACATTTGAAGGAGGCTTTATCTGGAGGGGGTGCAATTACAGCTTTTTCTAGTAAGCTAGTTTGTTAATTTGATGAGTTTTAGTGCTTTACTTATTTTATTCCTGATCTCAATTTTTAATGGAAAAGCGGCATGTGGAATAAATAGTATTTGGCATTCCTTCAGATCTAACTAAAGGCATAGTCTTGACTTAAACATCAAATTCCTCCACCACTACCGCCACTCCAATTTTTCTTAAGAATTCAAATGCTGTAACTGTTGGTTGGCCAAATAAAAGTACTGCCCTAATACATTTGATACAGATTTTCCAATTATATTAGGGAAGCATTTCCTTGCTGCACCACTAGGTGCCAGTATTTCACACAAATGCATCAACAAAACAATCTGTTATTGGTTTCACAATTTGCTGGTCAGTGACAATAATAAAGATTATCAATCTATCTATCTAACAAGTGATTCCCAGATAGTAGTAACCAACAAAGGAATAAGAACATTGTTACCTTTTATAGTAAACTGTTCTTTTGTAACTCCATGCTATTTAACTTTGCTACTACGTTTAGATCTTTTGCAGTGCAAAAATACATCAAACTTTGGGACTACATTTCTTGAAGATAAGAAACAGGGAAAGAACAGGAGAGGGAAATTCACAGTAAAGTTCTCCAAGTTCAAATGTATTCACAAGTGTTCACGGTTTTTGTCTTAATTTGCATATTTCTCATTATAATATTATTTGATATGGTAATAAGGAGGGCAGGCAAAAATCTTAAAAGCGTTATCTTGTTGAATTGGGGAAATGGGTCTATACTTCAGTTACTACAAAAATAAAAATTGAAATAAAAAATATTTTGAAGATTGGTTCATCATTTCTTGCATGGGTAAATGGCATCGTTTTCATAAAAGAAAAAAGCTGCACTGACTTTCTGTTAGCGATATTCATCGGCTAGTCAACTATTTTTACCTATCTACATATCAACCTCATACCAGAACAAAGGGTCTGCCTAAATAAACAGCCTTCTAATTGGATTGCACATCCTTCTGGAGCTGTCTTAACCTAGCATCTTCTGCATGGGTCAGGGCTACCAAATTCTCAGCCACTATAGTCAAGACCAGGGGTGTCAAACTCAAGGCCTGGGGGCCGGATCCGGCCCGCAGGGTGCTTAGATCTGGCCTGCGGGGCCGCCCTGGAAACAGCGAAGGACTGGCCCGCGGTGCCTCTGCCAGTGAAAACGGAGCTCGGGAGGGCCGCGTGCGCAGGAGGCTGTCGCAGCCGAAAACGGAGCTCGGGAACCCGTTTTCTCTGGCAGAGCGCTCAGGCCACCACAGGTGCCCCCGACACGAGTGATGTCGAGCTGGCCACGCCCACCCTGGCCACACCCACCCCAGCCCCCCAAGGTCTAACACAACCCTGATGCGGCCCTCAATGAAATCGAGTTTGACACCCCTGGTCAAGACTGTGCTAGCTGGAAAATTTTGGGAGTTGTAGTCAGAGTAATATGAAGGAAGTTACACTTGGAGAAACCTCCCTATCTGATGTATCACATGCATGTCAGCCCGACTGAATTCCCAGAATCTTTCTACAGATGTATGAATCTTAGTGTGTGAAGGGACAAATTCCCATTTCTGGGACAAAACCTAAGTATAATGCGCTAGCATGTGAACTACTCGCTGTTTATTTAGCCTAGCTCACTGTGCTCTTTGGATGCTGGATTCTGGCTTCATTTATCCCCCCCAAAAAATGCCTAAGAATGAAGACTGATAACTAAAACTATAGCTTTAAAGCAGCAAAGTCATAGTTCAAAATTCATAATTCATGTTAACTAGATTGAACATACCACATACAACCACTTGTGGTCAGGAGGAGCCAGTGGTTTACTCGCAGTTTAAAGACAAGCCTTGGTAAGTCATTAAATTATAGAGGAATCACTGCAGAGGTTGAGAGAGATGGGGCCAAGAGAAGAATTACCTTCCTACCACTAAGTGAATTGGCATGTCTTGCCAGGAAAAAAAGAGAATTGTTTTTTAAAAAATGGGAAAATGAGAAGTAAGATAACCTCCTCATTGGTGACGTGATAATTAAGACCAAATTTCATTATAGAGTACCTCAGGAATTAAGACTTTGCAGCCAAGCTATGTAATGAAATACAATGGCCTTGCAATTTCCACATTTAATGGCATCATTCACCATTCATTCTCTTTTCTTCTATCTTTCCTACAGTAAAAAGGGAAAATGTCATAACCATGCTCTGTCCAACACAGAGAGATGAGCCGGGACTGCTTCCTCTCAAGTGGCAAGATTAGGTCAAGAAGAAGATCTATCACCTTTCATGATTAGATATTTGGAAAGGAAATCAGTTCTGCATTCTGGCTGCTTCCCCCCCCCCCTCCCACCACCACCCAAAGGATTGGGACTGAAATAGTACTATTAGTCCAATTGCTATTTATTGCCATTCTTCCACGTTTTCATCTAGTTTTGGATAGCTAAGTTACTCTGTCCAGCAGCAAACATTTTTCAGCCTCCATTGCTCCATCTGACATAAACATTCTTGCTGTTCTTGATGTTACGTACATGAGCCCTGAAGCTTTGCAAGAGGACCATCCATGGAAATATGAATGGCAACTGATCGAATGCCTCAACTACAGAGGACCACAGACTAACGTTGCTATGTTGTCATCTAGTCAAGGGTTGCTTTAGGACGGTAAATGAATCACTCCTGGTATTTACTCTCCATTAAAAGATGCCCTTTAAAGTCAAGCTAGACTCAATCATGCAGTTTTCTTGTTAATGTGATGGAAGTTGATTTGGATTGCTGCCCTGAACTTTCTTGGTGATCTTCCAAATATTAACCCAGACTTTACCCTGTTTAGCTTCCAAATCTAAAATGGGATGGCCAAATACTGCCCTTTTAGTTTACTCATGGTTTGGTGCCTTCATTATGTCCACCTCACAGCAGCACTCTGCATTTCAGAGTCATGATCAGTAACATGGATGACATCATTTTAGAAGGGGGTCTTGAAAGAGCACAGAACAAACACATTCTTCCACTTTTCCTTTTGATCGTTCTTAAGATTAAAATGTGTTAAATAGTGCATTTCAATGAGCTCTTGGATTATGACACATGGTAAAGGAAATCTACAATAAGTTAACTTCCTTTTTATTATTCAAGCCTTACTAAAGCTTCTAAGGAAAGCTGAAGGAGTAGCAACTTTCCCATACAAGCCCAGCCAAGCCAAGCCAAGCATGCCAGTTAAAAAGTTTACTTGATCCTAAATTTCCTAGGCAGAGATGACCTCTGTTCCTTCCCCTCCCCAGCTTCTACTATTTCTCATCCTATTAACCCCCAGGGAAAGTTGAATAGAGCAGGGGAGAAGGCTGTTTATTTAATTTGAACATGAAGAATGAAGCTTTGTCAGCCTGATAAACCCTATGTCTAAGTCCTGGGCTGCAAACCACACTCCCCCTTCAAACTTCACTAGCTCTCTCTCTCTCTCTCTCTCTCTCTCTCTCTCTCTCTCTCTCTCTCTCTCTCCCCCGCCCCCCCCCTACACCACCAGCACCCCCCCCTTCCGCCACACACACACACACACACACACACACACACACACACACTCCTCTTCTAAGTATGTTGTATTTCTTATACCACGTAAGGCAAGTGCCCAACTCCCCCCCCCTCCACAGAATGCCAGAAATCAGGCTGTGCAAACAAGCAAAGCCCCATCCGTGGGATGCAGGCAGCACACAAAACCACACCCCCTTCTGGTCCATGGAAAAACCTCTTTCCAGGGAACCTGTCCCTGGTGCCCAAAAGGTTGGAGACCACTGACCTAAGGTAATACCATTTCAATATGACATTATGGAAATTGATGTCATGTCCTGTGTTCCTTTTTTTTTTTTAATGCAGCAGTGAGCCAATCTCCATTGTACAGGACACAGATTTGGCCTCCCAATTCAAATCGGAAGAATAGAGTCTTAGGGGTCTTCTCTGCCCTCTCCCCCTCCCCACAAACTTTACATAGCAACATAAGCCGTGCCCTGCTGGATTGGACCCCTGGCCCATCTAATAATAGCAATAGCAATAGCACTTAGACTTATATACCGCTTCATAGTGCTTTTACAGCCCTCTCTAAGCGGTTTACAGAGTCAGCATATTGCCCCCAACAATCTGGGTCCTCATTTTACCCACCTCAGAAGGATGGAAGGCTGAGTCAACCTTGAGCCGGTGAGATTTGAACTGCCGAACTGCAGCTAGCAGTCAGCTGAAGTAGCCTGCAGTGCTGCACTCTAACTACTGCGCCACCTCGGCTCTAATCCAGCAGTCTCTCCTCCCACTGGCCAATCAACTGCACAAGGAAGCCCACTTGCACCCTGGTCAATGTATTTTTCTGCCACCTCCTCACGTTATTACTTTCATCTCATCCCCTTCATTTCATCCCCAACACACAGGGACACAGTCATCTTTAAGTCACCTTGAGCTGTTCCAGTTTTAAAGTAGTGGTTTACTTTTCCCCTCAGTTCCTTATGCAATTCTGTCCATGAATACTATCTGGCACGTTTCACTTACAATATGGTTGCTATCATGGTCAACAATTGGAATCTGCCCAGCTGCTCCTGGCCATTCTAGGATGGAGGGGGGGTTGGAGAATATCCTTTCTACATTGATTCCCAGCAGCTACTCTGCATGGTTGCTGGAGAGGCTGGATCCCTGGCTTTGAGAGAGGCATCTAGGCACGCAATGTCTGACCATCATTTCTTAGTTTGGCTCCTTATAAACATTACTTTTGCATTCTTTTAGAAGAATGCTAGATCCTTGTTCAGAAACTGGCCCATTGACAAACCACAAGCACAAAAGAAGAGTGGCCTAAAGCACATGGTTTGCCGTCTACAACATACAGTGTAAGAACTGTAACAGCCTCTACATTTCTGGCAGAAGATTGGCAGAGAGTAGCCACAAACACCAACCAGCAGTCAGAAGGAAGGCACAATGAAAACTCCTTGATCTCACAATACATAGACTCAGCCGTAGTTTCAATTGGGAAGCTATGAGCATCTTAGACCAAGCTAAATCCAAAAATGCTAGGAAATTCCAGGGAGTCTGGCATTCAGATAAATCAGCCATCAATAGACATATGGAGATAAACCGCATTTGCACACTATTCAAAAGAGGCAATAAAAAAGCTAAGAAGGAAACAAAAAGACCAGAACTCATCCTCTCCAGAAGCCTACACCCAGATAAGCAGGAATTAACACCAGAGAAACAATCAAACAAAAAATAATACCCTAATCAAGGAACTATTAGGGAGAAAACCACACCCTCACAAACACTGGTAGGGCAAGATATGGCAAACCCCACATTCACTAACACTGATGTTACCTAGTCAGCTGATGAAACATCTGCAAGCAAAAACAAGCTTGGACAACACCAAAGCCTTTGTCTTATTTCTTCATCACAATAAACCCAGTTTATACCAGCATATTTTTCTGCTATCTCAAGAACTGACAGATAGCACTGTAACATGCCCATCAGCAAGAATCCTTAAAATTTAAAATTAGAAACAGCCAGAGTTTTTGCTACCCATTCTTTCCCCTGATCTTTTCTCATCTTTTTGTGCTGCACTTCCATAAGAGATGCAAGGTTAGAAGATGGTCAAACAGAACATGAAAATAAATGGGATTACTAATCATTGGTTCACTGGAAACCGTTATCAATCATGTTGACAAGACGAAGAATTCCATATCCCACTGCTACTTGGTTGGTTTCTCTAACCTAAAGATTTTCCAGGTGAAGCTTTTAATGGCTGTGTTCATAAGCTATTCAACTATAATTTAGCCTCTTGTATTACAACATGCTAAACATGTGATAGTTTTATTGTTGAACACGTTCTTCTATTCCCCAGAATAGAACTAACTAAGCTATAATTCAATCAGGTACATACGTGTTGCGCAGACACAGTCAATTGTGAGATCACAATGCCTCCTGGAAACAATTTTACAGAAACTCCAAATGATTTAATCAGCTGTGATTCTACATTTTCCTTCCATGATTCTTGTCACTGCAGAAAAATACATGAGAGGGGAAACTTCAGAGTAACAATCGAGGATTGTTATTACAGTGAAAAAGGAAAATGCAAATTGAGGCTAAGTGGAAGGAGTTATTCCAGAGAAAGTACATTGTGTGTTGGTGATTCTTCTGTTTTCTTTTATATTTGCCAATTAAGAAACAGAGAAAAGACAAAATTTCCACGAATTGTGAAATTCACTGGTTTGTATTTTTAGAGCCAGGTTGCCTCAATCCTACAAGGTAAAGCAGACTAAAAAACTAATGCCATATAGATCAGGACTACTTTTACTGTAACATCTACAGCAGGGATGTCAAACTCGATTTCATTGAGGGCCGCATCAGGGTTGTGTTTGACCTCAGGGGGCCATGGTGGGCGTGGCCAGATCAACATTACTCGTGTCGGGGACGCCTGAGGTGGCAACGGAGCTCTGCCAGCGAAAACGGGTTCCTGAGCTCCATTTTCAGCTGCGATGGCTTCCTGCAACCCTCTGCCAGTGAAAACGGAGCTTGGGAGGGCTGCATATGGGCCTCCCGAGCTTAGTTTTCACTGGCAGAGGCACCATGGGCCAGTTCTTTGCTGTTTCCAGGTCGGGCCCGTGGGCCAGATCTAAGCACCCCATGGGGTGGATGCAGGCCGCGGGCCTTGAGTTTGACACCCCTGATCTACCGTAACAGAATCTGTCTGAATGTGCTTCCCTCTCCCTCAATTTATCTTGAACTAGGGAGGGGCTTGTTTTAGCTTCTTCCTCAGGTTAGTTTCTTAGTCTGGGCTCAATCCCTACTTATCGGACTGTTGCCTTGGTAATGGGTATTCCTCCCACCCTTTAAGGCCAATCTCTATTCCCTCTAAGATTAGGTTTGGTTGTGGGCTCTCAGGGCAATTACTCAGAAGTGTCAGAGTCCTTGGGGTCTGGACTGGAAACTGTTAATCTAAAGCAGTGGTGGGTTTCTGCCGGATCAGACCGGTTCTCCCGTACCGGTAGCGGAAATTTGCATCCGCTCACCAAACCGGCAGCGATGGCCAGCTGTCCACGCCCCCGAACCGGTTCTCCGGTCACCACACCTGGAAAAGAACCCTCTGTGCATGCGCAGAGGGTCATTTCCGCATCGTGACGTAGGCACGCAAAACGCGCACTTCCGTCACGATGCGAACCGGTAGGGAAGGTAAGTGGAACCCACCCCTGATCTAAAGAATAAGATTCTAACTGATTAATAGTAGAAAGCAGGTTAAAGTTGCAAACCAAGAACCTCAATAAGTTCCCCACTTTCAAACACAACATCTGCAGTATACTGTATGTAGGCTATTAGTGTAGTCCAGGGGTCGGCAACCTTAAAAACTCAAAGAGCCATTTGGACCCGTTTCCCAGAGAAAACAAAACACCCGGAGCCACAAAACCTGGGTGGGCGTGGCCAACTCGACGTCACTCCCCCCGAGTCACATGACACACACACACCCAGCTACGCCTACCCAGGTTTTGTGGCTCTGTTTTCTTTTCTATGAGAAACAGGTATCTCTCTCTCTTTTCCCTCTCTTTCTCCCTCTCCCATCTCTCTCTCTCTCTCTCCCTTCTTCCCCCCTCTCATATCTTTCTCTTTCCCATCTCTCTTTCTCC
>QLTV01003900.1:397070-433518 GCA_003457575.1 Thermophis baileyi | reverse complement strand
CACTTAAGGAGGGTCTTTGGACGCGGCTCCTCTCCTGCCCTAAGGCTCCCTGCCTTTCTGTGTCCCGTCCCGTCTCTCTCCCCCCCCCCCGCAGCTCTTCGGCCGAGCAGGGAGGGCGTGAGCTCCAGGCCGAAGCGGCAGGAAGCGAAGGCTGCCTTACGCGCAAATGTGGCAGGAAGGCAGCTACAGGGCCGCTTCTCTCCTGTCCTAAGGATCCGGCCATCGCCTTGCCGTGCCCCCCCACCCCGCTTGAGAGGAGAAGGAGGGGGAGGAGGATCGCCGGAGCAAAGGCAGCCTTCGCTTCCTGCCGCTTCGGGCTGGAGCTTACGCCCACCCCGCTCAGCCGAAGAGCTGCGGGGGGAGATGGGACAGGACACGGCAAGGCAATGGCCAGATCCTTAGGGCAGGAGAGAAGCCGCATCCAAAGACCCTCCTTAAACAAGCAGCCGCCCACCCTCCGCGCGTGCCTTTGCTGCACTTTGGCACTCGCTTGAGGGACTCCCCCTGCATGCGCACCCTCCTGGCCCTGCCACAGCCAGCCAGGGAGTCGCGAGAGGGGGAGGAGGGTCACCCGAAGGAAAGTATCCGCTGGGGGTGGCTATGTTCCTCAACCAGCACCGGAGAATCAGCCCCACCCGCTTCTCCATTCCTGCCGTCGCCCTTAACTTCTCAGGCCAGGTGAGGGAGGGGAGGGCGAGGCCAGCCAGTGATTGGACAGGGAGCCACAGCAGGGGACCCAAAGAGCCGCATGCGGCTCCGGAGCCGCAGGTTGCCGACCTCTGGTGTAATCTTTTCCATTTTCCTCATGTTATCTATGTAAAGAGCTGGACCTCTTTTCTGAAGGAAAGGCAATTGTCTTCTCTCCACTGTTTTGACAGCTGCCATTCCTATCAGTGTGAGAAGTAACTCTCACAATTTGGAAATTTAAATGCAAATTCTCTAGCCCAGTACTGCAAGCACTATCCCACTCACTACACCCTCCAGCACAGCATACAGATTTATTTTACCTGTTGACTATGTCTGCATAACAGAATCACAGAGTTGGAAAGGACCTTGGAGGTCTTCTAGTCCAACCCCCTGCTCAAGCAGGAGACCTTATACTATTCCAGACAAGTGGCTGTCCAATCTCTTATTAAAAGCCTTTAGTGATGGAGCATCCACAACTTCTAAAAGCAAGTTATTCCATTGGTTAATTGCTTTCACCGTTAGGAAATTTCTCCTTAGTCTTAGGCTGTTTCTCTTATTGATTAGTTTCCATCCATTGTTTCTTGTCTTTTGATCCTTTGGAAAATAGGTTGACCCTCTCTTCCCACCCACCTACCCACCCACCCCACCCTCATTTAAACATCCCATCCACATTGAAACATCATGCAATCAAATGTTCTTTTAAAGTATAATTATTTTCTTATATGATCTGTATATCATTTAGCTATCTGACCTAACCATTTCCATCCGTCTAAATTCGCCTATTTTAAAACATGTGATTTAGTACCCTGCATTTTCAGTTTGACAATTTTAGATTTTCCTTGGTTCATGCTTTGCAGATTCCATGTTATAATTGTATGTAAAACAAGGAACGCTTTTTTCAATCACATCAAGGTGGTAGTCCTTGGGAGGGCTTCTTCTATGGAGATTCTCAGTCAGCCAGGTCATGGTTGTCCCAAAGGTGGTTTTCAAGAGGCAAGTGGACTTTCTGGTTGGTTGGTTGGTTGGTTGGTTGGTTGGTTGGTTTTTTGAAGATGTTTCACTTCTTATCCAAGAAGGTTCTTCAGCTTTGTCGAAGAAGTTTCTTTGATGAGAAGCAAAATGTCTTCAAAGAAAAACCAGAAAGTCCAGTTGCTTCTTGAAAAAGCACCTTTGGGGTTCCCCACAGTATATTCTTCTCTATATAACCATGCTATTGGCACATGCTAGAGAACTAATCATCATGTGTGTCACATCTGAAGTATAAATAAAATTAACTTTGCAAAGAAATGATGGAGACCAGAACCTTCATATGTACCATAACATAATAAGTCTCAATTTCAGGGATCTGTTATGGAAGAATGATTCTCCAAAGTCTGCAAGATGACAGTCTTGGTACTGGGAATTGCTCCAATATTTTTTTCAGAAAGTCTGGACAAACCTTTTCCAACTTGGTGGCCTCCAGATTAGTTACATCATAGCTTCTGCTAATCTCAGACCACCATGTCCTTTAAAGGGATAATAGGAGCTGTTATATTACATATATGGAGAGCTTCACGTGGAAGCAAACTGGACATCAACAGTGCAGCAAGGAAGCCATTCCCACAGTTATGCTTAGACATCGGCAACAGCCACTTAAATGGTCCTTTCTCCCATTTTCAAAATAAACCACAAGGAGGCAAGACTAGAGTTTTCCAAAGTAACTAAAACCTCTAAATCCTGTCCAAAATATCTCTTATTATAAGGTCAGCAGAGAAGATGATAAAAATTGGAACTGGAAATTCTGCTGGGGAATGATAGGAGGAAAAAAAGATTGAAGAGATCCAGACTTCCTTCCTCTCTTTCTTTCCAACATTTGGATCAAGACTATGACTTGAGTCTCACACCATACATCAAGGATGAAGAAGGCAGCAGTTTTGGTTTGAGGAAAGGGTTATGCCACTGGCCTGAATGTTTTATGAGATAGGCCCAGAAGAGTTATTCTACCCCTTCTCTGGCATGCACATAGTACCATACACATATACTTAGATTAGATTATTTTATAATTGATGGTTGGTATGGAAAAAGGAGGCAATCTGTGCAGTATTAAAGGTGATCGGACCTCTGTCAGCTTCCCTGACTCGTGTTCCAAAGACATCCAACTGTTTGCAAGTTGAGTTGGCAAGGAAGTCTCCAGGCCACGATCCCCAATCTTGCTTGGTTCATATTGGCTCCAAGAAGACTGTGGTAGAAAAAAAATCTCCCTTTTCCCTGTCTCCTTTCCCTCAATGAGTTTATAAGGGGCAGTCAGGCAAAAGCAAAAGATCCAGGGCTTACAGATGAAGGGAAATTAATCTGGCTCTTTTCCAAAAATGGAGTTGCCAGTGTAAAACTAAATCTTCCCTCCTGATGACTCAAACGCTAATTAGATCAGCATCTTTGCTGAGCAGTGCTCAGGCACACCACAAAGTCATGTAACTCTTGAGAAAAACAAATTGCATCTGCTTTAGGAGGTTTGCCATGGGGATGCAACTTGCGTATGCATATTGTATTTTATCATTTCTGTCTCTTCTCCACCTCCCCCTGTAAAAGAAATATTTATTTATTTATTTATTTGTTGTATTTCTATGCCGCCCAACTCCCGAAGGACTCTGGGCGGCTTACAAACGGAGGTTAAAGACCTCCCACTCCTATGAATGTCCTCACGGTTTAGAAGCGCAATTGTTCATATCTTCCTGTCCATATTCTAAAATCACCAATAGAAGAAGACAACATTTGTAGCTCATGGTTGAACTGTGGGGTTCCTGGTGCTCCCTGAGATTGGATGTTTTCTTGCAGACGTTTCATTACCCGACTAGGTAATATCATCAGTACTAGAAGGGAGTGGAGTTTGCAAACCTCTAGCACTGATGATGTTACTTAGTTGGGTAATAAAACATCTGCAAGAAAACCAAGCTCAGAAAGCATCAAGGACCCTACAGTCTAAGATCACCCTTAAAGAGCCTGTACAGGGTATCCTTTCATAGGGGCAACAAGTACTATCCAGATGTGTATCTTTTCAATGATGGCCCTGAAACTCTGGGATGCCTCCATTTAGGTATGTATGTCTGGCATTAATTTCATTGTATTTTTGGCACCAGGACCAGAGAAAGACATTGTCTCCCTCAGGCGTTTAATAATAAGTTAATGGTACTTTGATATGTTAATCTCTCTTCTTCCTTTTACTCTGTTACTATTTTGCTGTTTCACCATGTAGTTTGTCTTACATAGTTGATACAATATATATTTTAATATAATTTCACTCAGCTGTTTTAACCAACTGTTTTCTCTGAATTTTTTTGCCATTTCCTCAAGACATATTTACTGGAAAACAGTATAAATGTTTTAAATAAAAAATGCAGGTGGCCCTCATTTAGCAAGCATGATTGGGACTGGTACCTTAGTTATTAAGTGAGGCAATCTCTAAGTGAAACCACAAGTGTGTTTATGATCTTATTTCAGCTCTTTTGCTTTTCAAACGTGCAGATTGGTCAGAAATACCACGAGTACAAGTTGCCCAGTGAATCCATAATGGTGAAACTCATTCACAAATATTTATTATTTTTATTTATCTAAATTTATATTTATTATCCACCAAATACTAATGGACTCTGGGCAGCATACAAAACTCGCTGTTAAATTGTGTGTGTGTGTGTTTATATACATGTACATTTACACCAGGGGTGGGTTCTGGATTTTCCTACTGCCGGTTCGCTCAGGGACGCGCCGTGCAGGTGGGTCACGGGTGCGTGCGCGCGCATGCGCAGTACAAAAAAAAGCTTCTGTGCATGCACAGAAGCAAAAAACAAGATGGCGGCGCCTATGGCGCTGCCGAGAGAACCGGCTCGGGGGTGTGGCAGGCCTGGGTCGCTGCTGGTTCCAGCGACCCAGGCCGCCACGTTACTAACAGTTCTATAGAACCGGTCTGAACCGGTAGGAACCCATCTCTGATTTACACAGAGGGGGAAAAACATTGAGAAATGTTGACTAAGTGAATCCAAGCAGGCTAAGCAGAGATTTTTTAAATACAATAGTCAAGAACTTTTTACAAGCAGAAACAAGATAACTTCCAGACAAAGAAATTGTAGACTGAAGATGAATCCATGAAAAGCAGAGCCAACGTGCATGACAAAGAACAAAGAGCTGGCAAGTAGACCAATTCTTTGAATCTCTCTGGAAAAAAAGAGAGGGCCAGAGATCAACCACAAGAGTTCCAGATAGTTGGTCCTCTCAAGGAAACTGTAAGACAGAGAGCAGTCTCTGGAAGGTTTTGAGCATCAGGAGATGAGGAAATAGCCATCTTGCTCAAACCATGGTCTATCTATATCAGGGGTCAGCAACCCGTGGCTCTGGAGCCGCATGTGGCTCTTTCATCCTTCTGCTGCGGCTCCCTGTCACTCAAAATATGCATCACAACCGCCAATGTGTGATACCCGCTGGCACGCAATTTATTGAGCTTTTCGACCCCCAGTAGGCCAACCATGGATGAATCCAAGAAAAGAAAAGTTTCAGAAGAAAACAGAACGTTTAATTCAACTACATATGCTAGTTCTGTGGCCGCTCAGGAAATAGTCAGGCACGGGAAGGGTTTTGTGGCTCCCGGTGTTTTCTTTTCTGTGGGAAACGGGTCCAAATGGCTCTTTGAGTATTTAAGGTTGCCGACCCCTGATCTATATCCTTGAAAAAACACTACATCCACATTTTCTAATCATATTTGGAAATTGGTTGCAAACTGCTTTTCAGCTATTAGAAGCTTTGGAGCAACAAATCTGAAAACATCAGGTGAGTTTGCCTTCCTTAATTAAAGAAAAATTTTACGTACAAGCTTAAGAGCTTAATTTAAAAAAATAAATAAACAGTAAAAAGTCGATTAAAACTTTGATTGTAGAAAGCTGCAAACAGACTAAGGGTCCAGATATATTTGAAATAAGATTTTGGAATTAATTATAAAGAATCCTCCCTATGGAAAATGCTTTTGTTCTGATTTTTTTTTTAAAAAAAGATATAATAAGTCAAAGTTTTATAAATTGAACATTGGAGGGAACTAAAGATTTTCTACTAAAGGAGAAGAACGCATCTAACAGGCACAGAGTGGTGCAAAATTTTCCAACACTGAAAATGGAGTCTAAAATTAATGTTAATAATGTCAACAGAGATATTTGATCTGGAGTCTTTCAAGTCTCAGTTCCACATCTTAATCTCTGCACTCCCCCTATGACTCTTCCATTTGACCAAACACTAAGAGTGATTGAGAACTGTCAGTTTTAGAGCCTATAAAGAGGGAGACCACACACACATCCCTTCCCCACTGAAGAACATGGGAGACATCCAAGAGCAGGCAGTTAATCAGTCAGAAGGTCCACATTCTCCAAATAATGCTGTCTACTTGAGAATTTTTTGTATTGTTGGTTATAAATGTTTTAATTTTGATTAGAGCGACTGTTTACATTGATTACATAAATAACTTTCCTTGTCGCAAAAAAAAAATTGTTTTGTCTCAAACCAAAAAGAAAGAGATGGCAATCTAATTTCATGCATTAATATTTTAATCCATCAGTCTACCAGAGAGTGTTATGACTATAGTGACTTGTGAACTCATGACATACTGGAATGTGAAAAGGCCAAAGACAATTCTAACAACTGGCTGGGTCACACAGCACACTGAAACAGGTTCTCTAACTTCAGTTGCTGTGCTCACATAACACACTATGCCCCGAAACAAAATAAATTGTGTTCTATCTCAATGCGATGGCCTGTGTGTGTGTGTGTGTGTGTGTGTGTGTGTGTGTGAATTTTATTTTTAAAAGAACATAAAAACTAACACAAACTAATGTAGAAGAAAGAAAGAAGAAAACCTCAAAATGCAGAAAAGAATAAAAAGCAGTAGAAAGAAGATGCTTCTGATTACCTTTGCGGCAAACCTAAGTATGTTTACAAAGTTATCCCTTATTCTACAATTACAAAAAAGCTCACTTTTTTTCTACTATGCATTTTCTTTTCCAATCATCGAAACCACAAGAAATATGTGCATTTTTTTTCCTGTTTCATGAAGAAGTCTAAAAGGGTTTCCCAGTCAGCCATAAATGTAGATATTGTCTTTTCTCTAATCAAAGAAGTTAGTTTAGTCAACTCTGCAAGTTCCGTCTTTTGTGCCAACCATGCAATGGCTTAGTTTAAACAACATGTTAAGATAATGGCTGGGCTCCAACAAGTCACTGAGCCATAAGCTATTCATTTCTATTTTACCCTCGTCTAGTG
The DNA here is from genome assembly GCA_003457575.1 of Thermophis baileyi. NCBI lineage: Eukaryota > Metazoa > Chordata > Lepidosauria > Squamata > Dipsadidae > Thermophis > Thermophis baileyi. The sequence continues at coordinate 426,558 of QLTV01003900.1, read as the reverse complement.
TGTTGTGCAGATTTAGCCAATGAGTGAATGAGTACTGGGGTTGACCTTGAGTCTAACATAGGATGAGACTCCCACTGAATCTAAGATTTAGCTCCAGAATGGGGCTATTTGCACTCTGGAAGTGTTATTAATAAATAAAAAGGAACTGCTATGTAATGTTTGCGTTGATTGTTTAAGGATTTTTCATCTGTTGGTCTACCTTTAAGATGGGTAAAGGATTCAGCCAGTCCAGGCATTTTAAGCACAGCATGTCTTGGATTGGTACTGGGACAAAAAGTTAAGGATTTTGAGATCCTCCTGGTAAAATCAAGCAATGTTCCTCCAATCTCTCACAAGGCATCCCTTCCCAGATGGGATCCCACCAACCCTTTTCCTTCCTTCATTAGAGTGACAGAGAAATGGACCTTTCTCTAGTTGGACAATATGGTGTTATTGTCAGCATTCCAAGCAATGCACCCATAGAAAGCAGAACTCTGAGGCAAATAGATTCCTCAAGGAACGATTTATTGGATACATCATATTGGCACAACTGGTGAAAAGCAACTCTGAAAGTCCCCGCGGTTTTCACCAGATTAAAAAGTGAAAGTTTCCCTCCTTCCCAAGTCATCAGTCACATGGTCCAATCGAGGTGCTGTCCAGTTGCTTGGTTACTTCACTCCTCCTCTTCCAACCACCTGTTGGAATGACCTTGGTTCCCACAGGAAAACTTATTATTTTGACTACAACATCCCAGCTAACTATTTTCCTCCCCCTCCCATCTAGTGGCAGCCCTGAAGCCTCAAAGATGGCCCCAGCCAGGTTCGCTTCAGGGTTGACAGTTATTTTATTCCAGGTCAGCCATTCCCCCAAATCTGCTCAAAATGGAACTTTTGTACACTTTGTCTAAACAACAGGATTATAGTCAGACAGCCTACAGTCAGACAGGGAACCTAGTAGTTATCACTCAGAAAGATACTATTTTCCCCTTACAAGAAAGAGGGTGGAGACCCATCATGCCGTTTGCAGTATCCAGGCTCTCCCCTTGGAATCTCCCAACTTTCTTCAGAACAACTGAAAGGGACACAAAGAAAAAGAGAGAAATCCACAATCGCCAGCTAAAGGACTTTAGAGACCAGGATAGGACTGGGGCTGTTTCAGATCTGATGTTAAGTTAAAAAACCCCAAACAGCAGGGGAGGATCCAACACAAATATTTGAGAAAGCAAAGTTACATTGGAGAGGGGGAAGAGAGAGAATATATTGCCTACACTACATCCATAGTGTATCAAGCCCCAAGTTGCTGGCAATCATAAGTTAAGTTTCAATCACAGTAGATGAATTTTAGGCAAGCCGCTGAAAATCAGGATGGGGGTTATTAGAATCAAAAGATAACATTCAATCCCAATAAGACCCTAATAGTAAGATATCTGCTACACTGACATGCAGAGCTCAGGACCTTTCCAGATGATGATGCAGTCTCCCTCCATAATTTTTGTAACTTTCAAATATTAAATTGCTAAGCCTCCCTCCGTTCTAGTGAGAAGATATTCCATGTCCTCGTGTATAAATGCTGCAGATGTTTAGAAAATACTTGGGAGTAGGATTTTGGCAGGAGGAAAAAAGCACTTTAACACCAGGAAGCTGCAAATTGAATGAAGGAGGCAGGTCCAAGGAGGAAAAAAGATAGAACGATAGTCTTCTGACAAATAAAGAATATCTATAATATACATAAAAGATCCAGTGAAAAAGTGACTTGGATTGATGATATGACAACAAGGGAAATCAGTCCAGAGCCTGTATTTTGATCAAAGCCCTGTTCGGGGGGGGGGGGGGAGGGGGAAGAGAGAGAGAGAGACTAACATTTCCTTGGTAACTCATTTGCATGGAAAGAAAATGTGATTTCTCGCAAAGGCTGATCTAACTGGGAGGGCTGCTGTCCGGTTTCCCCTGCCAAGCATTAGCAAAGACCTCTGCGTTCTCTATGCAAAAATCAGCAGTGCCTAGAAAAAACTCTGAAAGGATGCTGGATCCTGAATATAGAGTTTGTTGGGAAGGTTGCCCTTCAAAGTCCTTCCCTCCCCAGTTGTGTCCTTTTCTACCCAGGCTGATTCATTCATGTACTGACTGAACAAGTAAGTAAGCGAGATTGCAGAGCAGAGCAGCCCAAATCTTGCAGGACTGCCAAATGTGAGTTGCTTTTTAATCAGGAACTCAACAGTGGGTACATTAGGGTATGTCTGCTGACCTTTCCCCTCTAGCTCTGCTTCCAGGCGAGGTAAAATAATTCTTGCGACCCACAAGCAGGCCTCTATTCTTGTATTCTACCCTCACACCCCACCCAATCCCATCAATAGGCATTTTGGGATGGAGGGAGATTAATCTACTTTTGTTTCTGGACAATTTCCTCGATTCCTCCAGAACTGGCTCCAGCCACCGAATGACATCAGAGCAAATAAAGGTAGGGACTGCTTCTCCCCCCAAGCGGAGGGGGAGGAGGAGCAGGAGGAGAGATAAAATAAGACAGATTGCCAGCATGCGGGTCTGTCTCCCATACATATATATCCAATATATTCACTGGATTTGTAATCACAGGAAACAAGAATGGGGAACAATGGCATCCATTTGTCATGCCTTAGATTAGTTTGCCAAGCCACAAGACTCTTCAACAGAGGGAGAACCTCTCCTGCAGTGCCAATTCAGTCCAATCCCACAAGATGCATGTGCTATAAACAAAGCCTGTTTCTCAGACCAAGAGGAAAATGCAGGGTTGGTTAACTGAGCACTATCCCCTAGAAGTGCAAGGGGGGGGGAGGAGGAGGAGGAGGAGGAGGAGGAGGAGGAGGAGGAGGAGGAGGAGGAGGAGGAGGAAGCAGAGGCCTTCTCCAGTGACTTGTATGATGTAATCCAGTCATGGGAAAAATATCTTCTAATCTGTATACTTTCCATATTTTATATATAAAAGTATTTAAATAGAAAGGAAGGTGAATTTATATGTTACATACAAATGTGTACTATTAGGGAGCCTGTTTGGCTAGTGGTTAAGGCAGCAGGTTAGAAACCAGGAGGCAGTGAGTTCTAGTCCTGCTTTACATATGAAAAACTGACTGGGTGACTTGGGGCCAACCCACCTCACAGGATTGTTGTGGGGAAAATAGAAAGAGGACGGAGCATTAGTTACATTTGCCACCTTGAGTTATTTATTATGATGATGGTTCGTCACAAAGTCAGCTAGATATTCAGACTGGATCTGGCATGTTTGTCTACCTATCGGGTCCTTTCCAAGGACTTGGAATTGGCAGATCTGGATGTTTGATGGTGTTACAGATATCGTTGCAGGATGTAAGCTGTTCTGAGTAAAGCTGCCTTTTGCAATTGACTGATGATGAATTTTTCAGTGCCGATGGTGTCCAAGTGGTGCTCCAGATGTTTTGGGATTACCCCCAAGGCACCTATTACTATTGGTTCTACCCTTGCTTGCCTTTGCCACAGTCATTCTATTTCTATTTGGAGGTCTTTGCATTTTGTTATCTTCTCCAGTTCTCTCTTCTCTTCTGCTGTCTCCAGGTACTGCCACGTCCACTATCCAGACTTTTTTGTGTTTCTTATCAACAATTGTTAAATCTGGGGTGTTTTGTGTCAGATGCCTGTCAGTTTGAATTTTAAAGTCCCAGAGCAATTTGGCTTCATTTTCTATGACTTTCTCTATTTTATGGTCCCATCAGTTCTTGCTTGCAGGCAAATGATATTTCTTGTAGATCTTCCAATGCAGTATTGTTGCTACTTTGTCATGCTGCTGCTTGTAGTTAGTCTGGGTGATCTTCTTGCAGCAGCTAACCAGGGGGTCTACTGTTTCTTCAGCTTCTTTGCAGAGGCAGCATTTGCCATTCATTGCTGATTTCTCAATTCTGGCTTTGTATGCATTTGTTCTTAAAGCTTGGTCTTGTGCACAGCCGGAATTAGCCCTTCTGTCTCTTTCTTCAACTTTCCTGCTCTTAGCCATTGCCAGGTCCCGTTACTATCTGCTTCCCCTGTTATTTTTTTTAATGTACTGGCCATGTAATGTCTTTGTCTTGCCATGCCTCCTTTCTCTTCTTCATTTGATCTTTCTTGTAGGCCAGTTTGGTCTCTCCAGTACTCAGTATACCTTCCTGATATACTACCTTCAGTGCATCTTCTTCACTGCCTTTCAGATATTCTTCCAATGCCCTTTTTTCTTCTTCAACCATCTGATGCACTTGCAACATTCTGCACCCACCCATTTTCCTTGTTAGATAGAATCTGTCAATGTTGCTGCATGGATGAAGGTCATGATTTATTGCCATTATTTTTCTGGTCTTCCTGTCCAGGGCTTTTAATTTTGCTTGAGATGAGGAGGAGGAGGAGGAGGAGGTGGTGGTTTAGGCTTTTTTAAAAGAAATCTAATAAATAGATTAGCCTTGAATAAGCTGATAGAAAGGAGTTCTTTAAAACATCCAATGTATTGTTATGGAAGAGGATTTCACCTGAATATTGCTTAGGTAGTCTAAGAACACACCTGATGTCAGAGACTCCTATTACACAGAAAGAAAGCTAAATGGCTAATCAAGGTACACACCCAGGAATACGACATAAATGTAAGTTTCTTTCTTTTTCCTCTTCTTTGTTTCTATCAAGCCTTTGCTTCTTGATCAGAAAAAAATGACTCCTCTTATTCTGCCTGTTCCCAATTTACATTTTTCAGCAAAAGCAGGTAACAGCAGCACAGAGCAAAGGTTCTTCATTGTGACAGCCTGCGATCTCAACTAGTTGTAATGAGGCAGAAGCCAAAGGCTCAGAGCCAATCCACAGAAGGGATTTCCTCCTTTCCCCTTTCCAAAATCTGTATCCAATTACAGCAGCCAATTAGCTGAATATATCTCATAATTATTAGAAGCATCACCAGTATGGGAAGAGGAGGTTGTTTCTAAAGGAGATACCCATGGTCCTTGGGACAAATATGTGCTGTATCTTGGTGTACTTACATTTTAACTTTCTTCAGGATATCAGATAGTATTTGGGAATTTACCTCAGGTTCCCCATGACAATATCAAGCCTCTCTACAATTAATCATCCCGACATATGCAATCCATAAAGGCAACTATGAAATCTAAACTGTCTTGATAGCAACTTGGATTAGATGGAAATGTATTGTAATCTAAAATATATCTAGCCACTTTACAGAGAAATGCACAAAAGTTCCACAACTGGCATGTCAATATGGAAATACTTTGAAGAACTATATGAAAACCATTACTTACCATTAAGCAATATGATCTGCTATTTCCACCAGCCCCTCTTCCTAGCTAATTCATATCTGGAGGCACAGCATTCCATGTAAACCAGATGTTTTGAACTACAATTTGCATCATCTTTGATCACTGCGCATGCTAGCCAAGAATTGATGGAAGTTATTTTCCAAAATATGTGAAGGATACTATATTGAGAAAAGCTGAATGACCTCATAGAGGAAAAACAATGGACATCATCATGCCAAAAAGAATATGATAATCCATTCTTAGATATATATTTTTTTCTGTTTTCTCTTCTCCCTAACACCAGTTTAAAGGGGTAAATTTGGATATTTGTCTCAGTAAAATAATCCTGGTGGAACATCTTTGGGGCTTTACGTGGTATGTTTTCAAAACTTTTCATGGGTGGGAGGGAAATTAATGTAATTAAGTTTCTACCCAGACTTAACATGGGCAAGTTTGCTTTTTTCAGTGTTATCCATGACAGTCAAGGGTTTTGGGGGTGTCTTCTTTTGTTAGTTAGTTTGTTTGGGGGTAGGTACCTAAAGCAAGAATCAAACTCATAATTTCCCAGCCTGATGCCTTCACCATTGCACCAAACTGCCTTCCATGTAGTTTTTAATTTGGTTTGAATGGGGTTGTTGTTTTATTGACATTTGTATTTTGCTTGGAGTTTTTTGTAATTGTTTTTATTATGTGAGCCACCCAGAGTCATGCATGTTCGATGGGCAGCTATACAAATCAAATCAATAAATAATAGTCACCATTAAATCTCCATATATTTCAGCAAATCAGACATCATCAGCAAAAGAGGAAAAGAGGGTGGCAATGGTTCCTAGACTTTTGTGCAATCCTTTCTTTTATTCCAACCTTAACCCATGAAGTTGTCCCAAGTCCCTGATGGCCCAAGGCATATCAGCAACAGCACATCCTTTTATTCCAGGATGGTTGTGATCCGGTAATGGAAGATATCAGTCTGTAGATCACTTTGATTTCTCTTAGCCTGGTGTCTTCCAGATACCGTATGCTGAATAACAAAGCTCATACAAGTGCCAAGCAGCACAACCTTTGGTCATTCTTGCCAGGAGTAGGAGGAGGAGTCAAGGCACAATGTATCTGGATAATACCAAGTTGAGGAAGATGGCCTCAACTTGGATAGTACCAAGATGAGGAAGCCGGTTAAGCAAAGCTGAATCAGGTATGAACAGTAAAGAAGTCTTTGTGAATACGTTGACTAGATTGTTGCCCTACCATTAATCATGTAAGATCTGAAGGAAGTCTCATTTTTATCATCTACAGAGAAGTCTCATTTTTTTATCATTAGTAGAAACAACGAAAAATATTGATCATAGCACTTAGCACTAGCACTTAGACTTATATACCGCTTTACAGTGCTTTACAGCCCTCTCTAAGCGGTTTACAGAGTCAGCATATTGCCCCCAACAATTTGGGTCCTCATTTTACCCACCTCGGAAGGATGGAAGGCTGAGTCAACCTTGAGCCTGGTGAGATTTGAACTGCCAAACTGCAGTCAGCCAGCAGTCAGCAGGAGTAGCCTGCAGTAGTGTACTCTAACCACTGCGCTAGAGGTGGGTTCCTCCCGGTTCGGACCGGTTTGCCCGAACCAGTAGCAACCCGCTGGTGATGTCACAGAGCTGGTTCGGTCGGTGCCAGTCCGTGGATGGCGCCATCTTTTTTGGGGATTTTTTTTTTCTTCTGCGCATGCATCGCCATCTTGTTTTTGGCTTTTTGGGGGGGAATTTTTTTGGATTTTTCGGCACTTCGCATGCGCGCGCGCAAAGCGCATGTGCGGGAGGAAGCAAACTGGCAGCAAGGTAAGTTAGAACCCACCCCTGCACTGTGCCACCATAACTGTCATATAAATGTCTAGCTAAGAACCTGGTAAATAATTGCATTGATGGCTTCTACTCCATCCAACAACTATCCTCACCCCACCCACTTGTAATAATGACAGTACCCCTTGGGATTCTTGGACATCCTTCTCTCAGTCTGCTCAATATCCCCAGACATTTTCTCCAACATTTTAGCCTGTTGACCTTGTCAATTATTCCCTTGGCCTTGTGACCTCCACTCCCCCGCCAGGAAGGGCATTACTAAATCAAGAAGCTTTCCTAGAAAAATTCAGTCAGAGAAGTGGGAACAGGAAGAGGAGAGAAACGTGCCATTACCTTAAATGTCTGAGACTGAGTACATGATAAGCGAAGTTAGAAAGTGTCCTAAGTGAAGAAGAGAGTAGACAAAAGAATGTCTCTCTTTAGACAAAGGCACAAGAAAACTACTGTTGTTGCTCTACAATTAATAGTTAATCCAGGTAACCAAGGATAGAACAGAACAGAAAAGGTACCAGCTCAAAGAACTAAAACAAGGACAAATGATTGAGGATCTTAAGGCAGGCATCCCCAACCTCTGGTCCATGGACTGGCACCGGGCCGCGGCATGCCAGAAACCAGGCCGTGCAAACAAGTGAAGCCCCATCCGTGGGATTCAGGCAGCAAGCAAAACCACGCCTCCTCTGGACCCCAGAAAAAACTCTCTTCACAGAACTGGACCCTGATGACCAAAAGGTTCGAGGGCCACTGCCTTAAGGTGCCTTCTTGAGATTCATCAGAAAACAGTATTTCTTCATCTTACAATCAGGGACTGTAAACCCCATCTCCCTCTACTATTTGGGGTGGTTAAGATGTTGCTTGAACCAAGAATCACTACAAGTACTTCATACTATAAATTCAGCCTGGCTGTCAAAAGCTGTTCGAATGTGGGTTCATTTTGGGCTTTTGAAAGGATTACCAAAAGCAAGGCAAGACCAAAAATACTGGCAACTTATATCTCAAATGGTAAAACTAGTTCAGCAGAAAATATCCTTCAAGAAGGCCACTCTCCTAAATCTGTAAGTAAAGAGGAAGCATGAAACTGGCTTTCAGTATAGATGAGATTCAACTGAAGTGCCCTCCAGCTAGTCTTAGGAGAAAGGACTTTACTTTCCTCTGACTTCCCATTTTGTTTGCTTTGAAAAGTTGCCCAACTAGTTGCTTTCTCTTTTCTCTCTCTCAAAAAAAATATTATTTACAACAAAGCAGTCGTCTTGTGTACTCATTTAATTCTTCCTTTCAATCCAAAGAGTTTTCCTCTTGCCACATCTCCTTCTCCAACTCACAAGCACATTTTTACTGTAGGACTGCCAAATCATGAGCAAAACTGCTTCCTTTTACATTGTTATCTAATTAAGAGGGATTATTCTCATTAGGTTCACAGGCCATGACTGCCCTTAAATGGAATGGGAGATTTACTTAAACACAGAAATTGCATCATCCTTAAACTATACAGACTGGAAATCAATCCAGCCTGCAACTAATGATGAGGACAAATGTATTTGTTTGCTAATTTAGAAAACGTATAATTCCCCAAGACATTAGGTTAGTATTTAGGACAGCCACTTACAATAGTTCATTTAACGACCGTTCAAAGTTACGACGACACTGAAAAAAGTGACTTATGACTATTTTTCACACTTACGACTTTTGCAGCATCCCCATGATCATGTGATCGAAATTCAGACGCTTGACAACTGGTTCATATTTATGACCTTTGCAGTGTCCCGGGGTCGTGTGACCCCCTTTTGCGACCTTCTGACAAGCAAAGTCAATGGGGAAGGCAGATTCACTTAATAACTGGGTTACTAATTTATCAACTGCAGTGATTCACTTAACAACTGTGGCAAGGAAGGTCGTAAAATCGGGCAAAACTCACTTAACTAATGTCTCACTTAACAACATAAATTTTGGGCTCAATTAGTAAGGACTATCTGTATATCCTCAAAAATGCTATAAGGTCCAGGTATTTTTTTAAAAAACGTTAAGTCTCTCTCAAGTTGAGTTCAATTCCTGGTAACTATTTGGCCATGTTAATGTTGTTTTCTTGGGCCCAATACGGATCTAGTCTGCCACAGTTACCTGCTAAGGAGTTGTGTTTGTTTTTGGTTTTACTATGCAGTCCAGTAAATCAACCTTGTAGTAGTTTCCCAGCCAAATACTAACCGTATTTTACTCTGCTTTGCTTTCTCAACATCAGTCAAGATTAGGTCACCTGAAAGTCATGCTTTCTTCTTACACCGTGAATGAAATAATTTTAATAAGAAAAAATGTTATGTAAAATAGTATTTTATTGTTAAATGTATATAGCGGGGATACAACTTAAGGGAGATCTTTTACATATTTCAAAACCATATATTGAGTGAAATTTAACTATACTTGCATTGTTTGCTTTGGGAATTTTTGAAAATCAGCCACTTGGCCATTTTTTCTATAAATTGGGTGGTAGGCACATTTCAATACAAGCTGTCATCCTTTGCACGTTTAGGTGCCAGAGAAAATAATGGGGAACCAACGGGTTGTTTTGAGTTCTTGTACCCTATGGCAAAACACTTCAAATCAAATGCCTTACATGTCCCAAATGCAAGACAAAATTGTAAACTATAATATGTTTGCTCCCGGCTTAGAATATTCAAAATGATTACATATTCATGTTGAATATTCAGAATATTTAAAGCCTGGAAAGTTTTACTTACCCATATTGTTAATTGCTGTTGTTTAATGTAAGACAAGGGTGAAATTGCATTCCATTCATATATTACTATCTTCTACAGGAAAGAAGGCAAAAATAATTCACATAGTTGCTTTCAGATATTATATATGATCAATAGATTTTAATTTAAATTTAAATTATTCCAATTTATATTTAAATTATTCAAAAGCACATTGCAAGTACAGATTCAAGATTCTGGGATTTACTTTTGCCTTTAAAAGTTTTATCAAATGGAACTTATTAAGAAACAAAATACAACAATTACCCAAGATGAAGTATCCAGTAACGCAATATATAGCATAATACTGCATATATAAATGTTTCAATTTTTGCAGTGGTTTTTTGTCCTATTTTCCTATCTTTTTTTCCCCTTTGCAAGCTGGCAGGAAGGGACAATTTTATTCTTTGAAAACTGCTCTCCAAGTCTTTTTTGATGGAAGAGCAAAGAAAAGTGCATTCAGCATAACAGGTATCATTTATTTACAATGATTTAAATCTCATCTTAAATAACCAAGAATATAATTCGAATCACATTTTTATTCTGTACATCACACATTTCCTAAAGAAGATATGCTATCTGATTGCTTTAACCTATCAGCTTTCATTCTAATGGAATCTTTCTGTATCCTCATATTCCAAAACCTTTGATCATAGAGTATAACATTTGTTTTGAATTACTGAATTGTCTGCTTAGCTGCCTTTCCAGATATATGTAAAAGTTCACTTTAAAAATCAAATATCTTCACTTCTGCCTTGTACTCTAGTTTTGGGACAAGTCTTTCTCTTATAGCCCTTCTTAATATTATGAGTATTTTGTGACTGTCCACCCCTCTCACGACAGTTAATCTGTGAATGAGTACTCCCCTTCGACAGCCATTTTGACATATTCTGAAAATTCACAATGATGTTGCTGACTCAGGTTAGATTGTGAGCCTCAGAAGTTCCTTAGCATCTCGAATGAATTCACAACACTTTCCAAAATCACAGGCTGCCTTTTGCAGTGGATTGACCATTTTTTTCTTAAAGTGAATTGCCATAGCATTATGGTGTATATATTTCTACATGTTTGTGAAATTCTGAGTAACAAACACAAATACATGACCAGTTCAATTGCAGATGGCATCTAAGTTGGATGGTGTGTAAGCTGGTCAGATGCTTCGTCCATATTTCATGCTTTAATCAGAAGAAGATACTTTAAATAAAAAAATTTAGGAGGAGGATCTTTGGTAGCAGGTCACATATCTAATTTTGAGAAATTATTGATTATACCTTTAACTTATCTGTTAATTCAGATTTAAAGTCAAGCTATATTTAAGAACATTTCATAATTTAAAAATTCAGTCATGATAAAAATTATTTCATACAATCTGATATTTTAAATTATCATTGATTTTTATCCTTTTATTATTTTTTTAATTGAACAGCTGGCCCAAATTTTGATCAGGAGACTTAAAATGATTAACAGCCAGGAATTCAAAATATATTTCAGCCCTGCCAAGAAGCCCCTATTAAAATGCATTTGATTATAAAGATATAGTACTAAATTAGAAAAGGATGCTTCTGCTCTTGAACTACTATCTGATTATTAGATGGATTTCTTCTTTCTAACCCCACACCTCTCAGAAAGCTACCACTGATCTTTTATGCTGTTTTTGGGGAAAAAAATAGATAAAGTTCCTGAGAACTGCCAGAACCGCAAGATTATAAAAAGCTGGAAGTGATCACGAGGAACTGGAATTTGGTACCCCATGTGGTTCAAACCTTTCCACCTTTCTACTAGTAAAGCATCTGGAAGTAACCATTATCTAAGAAAGGATACTGACTACAGTGAACTCTCTGACCTAATCAGACTGTTCCCTTGCTCTTGTCCACAGTGATAAATTACATCACTTCATGTAAATCATCCCGACTGTGTATGTATTCCCCCCCTCCCCCTGGAACCAGGGTAAAACCCCACATGTACACTGGAAGGTTTAAACTCTGAAGAGTTTCATTAGCCGATTAAGGCATCAGCAGGCAAGAAGTAGAAGGCTGTGTTATCTCCAAACACTCTTGAGATCACAGTTTACAAAGCTATGTATTTATCATGATCTCTGATGTCAAGGGAGGGATCATAGATCTTGAACCTTGTAATTCCTTAACATGGGACTGTAATGACAGACAAATGGCTTTGTCATTCTTTATACGCAAGGACATACATCAAAAACTATTCCCATGAGTCCAAGGAAGTTTGAAATTTGTCTCTTCCTCAAACATAGCATCACGTTCTATACAGTACAACAAGCTTCCTCAGCCTTAACACCTTCCAGATATGTCGACTTATGTTTTCAATGACACGCTGGCTATATGGATTATGGGACATGAAGTCCAGCACTTATGAAAGATGGTTGCAAAAAGCTTTCCTACAAAGCCTTCAAAGTATTTGGTTCTTTGCTTCACGAGTTTGGGCTGTTCTCGAAAGCAGTGGCTTCAACCACAGAACCTGCTACAGTCTGTAACTGTAAACAAGATAGAAATAAACTCCTTTGCAAAATTGCTCAACCCTCATATTTCAAGCATGCAGTGAATTCAAAATAAATGTGTAACTTGCCCCAAGACAAGTTACTGTGCCAAAGCATTCAGCAAATGATCACAAAAGGCCACGTTTACACAACACACTTAACTTAGTCACTGAATTAACCAGTGTTTTTGATTGACACAATACACTGAAACATAAACTTCCCAAATGGACTAAATTTGCAGAAATAAAGCTAGCCACAAAAATGCAGCCATTATTTTTTAACAGACCTACGTTGGTTGTATGAACACAGCCATAATGTTACAAATATTTATTTGTATCAGCTCTCTAAGAATGTACCCCTCTGTGGTCATTTCTAAAGGGGAAGAACAGCAGCCCATTGCAGCAAGAAATACACCAAGATATTTAATCTCCATACTTATAAACTTATAAACATCAGTATGAAAAACTTAACACACCAATATCTCTTTGGAGTTAATCGACCTATATATTAAATGTTAAAAGTCTGAAAGTCTCTTAACTAATTCTGGACTTTCGACCAATTAGAAACCTCTTATCTAAGCCCTATCCTTTCTCATTTTCCAAGACTATTTCCCAGGATGAGTTGATTATTTATTATTGGGGGGGGCATCTACTTAAATTCATTCTGTCATTTCCCCCCCCCCCATCCCAGTTCGCCTTTGGGACCACCCAAAGTATCATTATGGAAACAAAGCGATGTCACAAACAGTGGGTTGTAACTGGGACCAAGCAGACAGGCTGAGCTCTGAAGAAGCAGAGTTCTCTTTTCATGCAAATATATCCTCCATTAGTTATATTGGACTCTCCCCCACCCACACGCAGCAACACAAAAATCTTCCTTTATAATAATAAATGGATATCCAAGAGGGGTTGCAGTTGTTAGCAGCGTTACCATTCAGGGTACTGTACCAGGGACACTCAAAATTTCGGAATTCTTTTGCCATCTTTTACTCATTTTAAAGTTACATCTAAATGCTGGTATTGTAATTTCCTCTCCCATAAGAGGCAATAGTTCTGCTCTGACAAGCTTAAGTAACAAGTCCTGTTGGTTCTCATGCAGAGGTGGACATGTTATAGATCACATTAACATCTCTACTCTGCTGGTTTATAACACCTGGCATTACCCTTCAGATTCATCCGCTTTTCCCAACCGGACACCTTCCAGATGTTTTGGTACTACCATTCTCCAAAATCCCAGCCCAATCCTCCACTAAACCCCAGCCAGCATTCTTCACTCTTTCAAGCACCCCTTAAAACCTAGCCAACCTCTGCTTGCACCATCTGGCCTCCAACATCACCCTTTCTCCTCCTCCTCCCCACTCCTCTCCGAATCTATCTACAGATCACCTCCTTCCTTACCACCCAGTCCAGATAATTTGGAAGGGGGCACGGGGGGGGGGGGAAAACAGTGAAAAGAAACGTGTCCGTCGCACGGAAACGAAGGGCGGAGTGAAGAGGGGGGAAGAAGGAGAACGTGCTTTTTAAGGCCCGATCTCTGGTCGCCAGCAGTTCTAGCAGCACGGCAAGCCGCAGCGAGAGAGAGAGCCGGACATCTGCTTCTCAGCAAGCATCAAAGGCTTTCCTCGCAAACCCTGCATCCAGATGGAATCCCTTAACAGGGCTTTCCTCCCCTTCCCTGTCTCTCCCCCCCCCCCACTCCCAGCCTCCCGCCCCGGGACGCCTTTCTTTCCATCCAGGCTTTGGAAACGCTTGCGCGAGCGGAGCTTTCCAATCCCTCCATCCCCATCCGTCGGCGCGTACCCGCGGACAACTCTTCTCCAACTCTCTCCTCGGTTACCCTCGGTTGAAACCGAGATCCTTCTCCCCCACCCCTCCCCGAGTTCGGATTCGGCGCTCTTTACGTACCCAAAGCATGCAGGATAGGCAAACCCAGGTCATCCTGTCATCCGATCGGCCCGTGGAGAGGCTCAGGGAAACCGAGAGCATTACAGCATCGGCTCACATCCTCCGGCTAAGCCAGGACAGGAGGGGCAGGCACGGACGCGGAGGAGAAGACAGCCCATCTCGCCCACCAGCGCTTTCCCTTCCTAGTATCAGCGCGGAGTTTTTTATTTTAATTTTTTTCCCCCTCCTGCTTTCTTAGGGCAGCCTTCCTCACCTCTCCTAAGGAAGGGGAGAAGGGGGCGTGGCCTGGGACCAGAACCCTTCTCTTTATTGGTACAAAACCCCTCCCCTCTCTCCCAACCCCTCCCTCCTGGCCAGCTGCAGAACTTTGCCGCGCTTTTATAGCGTTGAATGGGTCCCGCTGCAAACCGCCGCGGCGGCGGCGGCGGCACCAGAAAAAAGGGGAGCGCGGGGCGGAGGGGGGAGCGGAGCGGAGCGTCTGGATCTGGGGGCAGGGGAGGAAGGACCCAGGATCGGTTCGGCTGCATACTACCAAAGAACACCCAAACGGCTTTGGGGAGATTCAGGTGGATTTTGCCCCCCTAAGCAACAGAAGTGTAAGGAAGCATTTGATCAGTCAAAAATCAATATTCAAGAGAACTGAAATCCTTTGGCTAGGATAAAAGGTTCTCTGGTTTGCATTGCACCAAGTTCTGATGTTAAACGTACAATACCGTAATGCTTTCTTTTATTTTTATTTTATGATCAATAATAGAATTTATGTCCCGAATGGACACGGGAGTTTCATTGCAAACGACAGTGTTCTAGTCCGAAAAGATCAAAGTCCACGAGGGACAAGAAGATGGTTTTTTGTTTTAAAGAAGGAGATACGGTACTGATGGTTTTTTTTTTAAACTTTAAGTATGGCTGCCGGCACAATTGTTGCAATCCAAGTGCACCCACCGTGTCTCGGAAGGTTTTTGCTTTAAAAAAAAATAGTAGTAGAAATTTTGGATACACTTCTATTTTAAGAGCAAGACGGTAGACATTTCTTACTATCTTTATCTGTAGGAAAGGGGTTGAGAAAATAGAACATGGTTTATTAAAAGAGAAATAAGGGGGTCCCATAATATTCATTGGGGAGGTCTGTCCTATGATTAATACAAGATCTTGCTTGTGACTTTCTGCTTTCACAGAAAGTTCAAATACCACCACAATCTCATTATTGCCAAGTGAGATACATAGGACTATCTGAGACTGGGATAGATCCAGCTTAGGTTCCCCGCTAAGAATATGGTTATAAAATGCCACTTATAAAAATAATAGCAAGAACAATATTTCTTTTTACCGAAACACGAGACATCAATTACAAGTTCCCATCCAGGCATGTTCACAAGCTACTGGCTGAACCAAAAAAAAAAAAAAAGAAGTATAAAAAAATAAAGGAAGAAAAAAAAAAAAAAAAAAAAGAGTGTATTAACAAAGGGAAAGAAAGCACTCAAAACAATACCATACAATACAATGGACCATATACACCCATAATTAAAATAAAACAAGTAGTAACTGAGAAATTGCCAGGGTTGAAGAGAGTAAGTAGGATCAAACACGGAGATGAAGGGATGACCTAATTCCAGAGTTGAAGGACTAGGTCCTGGTAAGTCTGCAATCAGGAGACTGATCCTAGAAGAAGGAACAGAAAGAAGGACTTGCTCAGAGGAACATAAAAATCAAACACGTCTGCAGGGAGACATAAGCATCAACACTTTGGGGCATGATTGGATGTTGTGAGCAGAGGACTCTAAAGACAAGCCCCCATGTTTAAAACAGGCTCTGCACACACAGAGTCGCAGTGACGTAAGATATGAGCATGGTAAAAAAGCTCCAGAAGAGTGGAAACAGCACTGTTATAAACTCTTCTGGATTAAGATCAGGGAATGGAAAGAGACATCAGGAACACTTTCCAGGGAATAACTGAAGTAATCTTAAGGAAAAAGCCTGCTCGGGATCATGTTCAGACTGATCTACAATCAGCATCCCCACCTACCCTTAGAGAAACACTGCACACCTGGGATTCAGAAAAGCATCTTGATCTCAGCTACCGTTGACCTCAGGGCCATAGCAGGATTGATATGACGTGTCGTGGCCGTGTCTACATTCCAAAAGTGGGTGGAGCCATTTTTTTTAACTTAATTTGTATTTTATTTTATATATATCCCATACTCCTTTATTAATATTTGGGAAGGTTGTAATTGCAAACTTTAAAAAGAAGCTGTAACTTTTTTCTTCATCAGTAGAGGGTGTTGCAATATTGGATGTTCACAGCCATTTATCCTGATGAAAAGGACTGCATTTTTTGTTTGGTTGGATGGTTTTGGAACAAACAATCCATCAGAAAGGGGGTTAAAAAATGTAGCCTTTTTCATTAGTAGAAGAGAATATGAAACAGAATCCCAGTGTCCTGGCATCCTCTGCTAAAAAATAATTGCTGCAGGTTCTTTTCTTTTGGAAGGAACACAGAAGCTGCAGCTTCTCAAGAGGTTGGGGGAGAGAATGAGCAAAGGAGAAGGCAGCGAAGAAGCTGGAACAGACCAGGGCAGTAGGATGGGAAAGCTTCCAGTTTGGGGGGGGGTGGATCACTGGAAAGAATTGGACAGAGGTTGAAGACAACAGTAAGGAAAGGTTGCAGAAGAATGGACGCTCAAGGAAGAATTAGAGAGAAAGGAAGGGTTTGGAATGGCAAACAAAGGGGAAAGGTGGACTTTTTGCACATTTTCTAGGTTACAGAGTGTAGTTACAAGGCAAGCATCAGTCACAGCATCTCTCCAGTTTGGGTTTAAGAATCAAGCCTGACGTTAAGGACATCTATCCATAAATCCTTGTGATGCTGAAGGAGAAACATAATCACATAACTGTAAGCAGAAACTAGAGAGATCAAAACTTTCTCAGGGCTTCACTTCTCCAATGAGATAAACCAGGAACAAAATTAAACAGAGGATGGGAGAATAAAGCAGTGGAAATGCTTGGAAGGGGTGAGGGAGATTGGAAGAGGGATATTAATGGGCTTTAGCTTCACCAAGGGACTAGCCAGCAAGATGGTGTCTTGTGTAACCCATTAACTCAAATATGCATTACCACAACCTCTCACTCCTCAACTAATTGGTGGCTTACCCAGAAGGGGTCCAGTGTTCAATTACATGAAAGAGAGAGGAGAATGAACAAAATGTGCCCGGAGGCTTCCAAAGCAAACAGCACAATTTTCAGAAAAGGTAACTCCTTTTTGATAACAACTTCATGAAACTGAAGTGCTTTTATTAAGCACCCAAGCAACAGCATGGGGCTCAAAGAAGAATGTGACTTTTCAGCTTTGGAGAGCTTGCGTTCATACAAAGAAGGGCAAGTAATAGGAGGGCAGGGGAAATAAGCTAAACAGCGTTTTTAGTGGGCAAAAATTCAACAGCAGCAGTTGAATTCAGTGCATGGGTCTTCTGTGTAACACTGGGTTACTTTTTGCCAGCTTCATACTGCTAGGTTTCGACCAACTGAGATGCCTTATTAAGAACAGCTTGGTTCTGAAACTCTGTTTGTCCTGAACAGCCAGGCTGACATTTGGTTCCTATTATTTTTCACCAGCCCAGTTCACATTCACTTTCCGGATTAGACAAGCCTGAGGAACCCAGCAGGGGGTGGACCAATCACTGGTTGCTTGGAAAGAAAAAAAGTAAATGGCAGAGAAATGAACAGTCATCATGTTTTGGATTTTTTCCCAAAGCATAGAGGGGGATCAAAATATATTATCCTTATTCTGCTGGAAATAAAGGCTTGCGTGCATTGGCTGATGCGCTGTGAAGTGGGATGTTTTAGCAATACTCTAGGCTTGTACTACTCCACCAAAAAGGCCTAGAACCACCTTCCCCAGATGAATTGGACTACAGATATGTTGCTTTGGATGATGGAAGTAATATAGTCTAAAGGTCAATAAGTTAGGGAACAAAGCATTGCTTAGCATTAATGTATATGATTGAGTACAAGGAAATTCCATCTGTTCAATTATACAAATTAATAAACATAGTCTTGGAAATTTGTTCACAGATGTTACTAGCCCATTTGTCCTTAATGCACCTAAATTTGTGGCACAGAAACTCAAACTAAAAGAAAAAGTCAGCTTCCCTTCCCTTGGTAACCTGGGGGGGGGGGATATTCTAAGTCCTCAAGGACACAATTAGCTGGACAGAACAGAATAAACCTGCACAGGAAATAATCTGTAATTGGAGTACAGGCTTAGCACTTTCTCAATAGGCGTGGTCTTCTTCTGAAGTGGTACCAAAGGAGTTTTTGGTTAAATCACACTGCCCTCTGGGCAGCATAAAATTAACCGAGATCTGCCATTGCCCTACAGAAGAGAGGAGAGGAAAAAAGGAAAACCAAACATAATACTTAAAAATGTTCACCAAGTGGGGGTTAAGTTGCTCTCTAATGATTTCCAGGACTATTCACAGCCATAGGCAATATAAATATACAGTGTAGGAAAATAATCCAAACAACCATAACTGACCATATTAACATAAAGTTCAGTCCATCGTTTTAAGGATTTCTTCTTAAGAATATGTCAGCCTAAGTTGTACTTAAATTAATAAGTTGCTGTAAATCAAAATTAAAGCTATAGAATTTATCTATCCCTGTTTATATACTGCTAAATCAATAACAACTCCCAGTGGCATACAGCAATAAAGATATTGATGAACTATATAAATGCAAAGCAACCTCCTCCCTCTCTCCCCAAAGAACCCAACATCAATTATAAAAATAGTCTCTAAGAGGAATAATAAGTGCAAAGGAGTTGGGACTGGACAAATGTGCCACCCTCACCATCAACAAGGGCAAAATAAAGAAAACCGAAAGATTCGAAATGCCCTATGGAAATAATGAATGAATGAAGATGATCACTACAAATATCTGGGCATCCTTCAAGCTGACAACATGACAACACTGAAGTCAATAAGAAGGTTAGAAAAGATCATCATGAAGGTGAAGATCTTAGAGTCCAAACCAAGAGAAAATACCATCAAGGTAATTAACAGCTAGGCAGTTCCAGTCATTAGATAGATTCTATTTACCAAGGAAAATTGGTGGGCGTGGAATATTGTAAGCACACCAGATAGTGGAAGAAATAAAAGGGGAGGAATATGTGAAGGACAGTGAAGAAGATGCACTGAAGCTAGTATACCATGAAGTCTTACTGAGTACTGGAAAAACCAAACTGGCCTACAAGAAAGACCAAATGAATATAAAAGAAACTATGCAAGGCAAAGTATTACATGGCCAGTGCACACACACGGAAAAAAAAAAGTCAAAGCAGATAACAACAAGATCTGGCAATGGCTAAGAGCAGAAAAGTTGAAAAAAGAGACAGAAGGTCTAATTCTGGCTGCACATGATCCAAGCCTTAAGAACAAATGCATACCAAGCCAGAATTGAGAAGATAGCAACAGACAGAAAATGCTGTCCCTGCAAAGAAGCTGAAGAAACAGTGGATCACTGAGTTAGTTGCTGCAAGAAAATTGCACAGTGACTACAAACAGCATGACATAGTAGCACCAATGATGTATTGGAATATCTGCAAAAAATGTCAGTTGCCTGTAAGCAAGAACTGGTGGGACCAGAAAATAGACAAAGTAATAGAAAATGAAACCGCTAAAGCACTCTTGGATTTTAGAATTCAAATAGACAAGCACCAGCCACATAACTCCCCAGATGTAACAACTGTCAGTAAGAAAAACAAAAGAGTCTGGATAGTGGACAGCTGGCCATGGCAGTACCTGGAGATAGCAGAAGTGAAGAGAAAGAACTGAAGAAAATTACAAAATATAAATACCTGCAAATAGAAATAGGATGACTGTGGGGAAAGAAAGCAAAGATAGTACCAGTGGTAATAGCTGCCTTGAGTGCAATCCCAAAACATCTGGACCATCACGTGAACCCCATCAGCATTGACAAAATCACCACCAGTCAATTGCAAAAGGCAACTTTATTCAGAACAGCTTACATCCCGCCATGATACCTTTAACACCATCAAAAAACTACATCTCCCTATCCCAGGCCCTTGGGAAGAACTCAATAGGTGGATAAAAATGTCAAATCCAGTTTAAACATCTGGATGATTGTGAGACCAGCCATAATAATTAGATGTACATACTTCCCAAATATCAGCAGGTCTGGATAGTTAAAGTTAGTGACTCTTGGCAAATAAAAGCAGTGGTGAAATCTAAAAATTTTCCCTACCGGTTCTGTGGACGTGGCTTGGTGGTCATGGTCATGTGACCGGGTGGGCTCAAAAACCAACTTTCACACTTCACACACAAACAACACAAAAACCACACAACTGACTCGCACACAATGCAAAAGCACACAAAATGGCCCCTGCAACAACAAGCAGGAATCTCACAGAACCACAAAGAGCTCAAAAACCAACTATCACACTTTGCACAAAAATAACACAAAAGACTCCTACACAACTGACTCACACACAATGCAGAAGCAGCTGGACTTCACACAAAATGGCCCCTGCAATAAGCAGGAACCTCACAGAGTCACAGTTCGGTTGAATAGGTAGTTTAAAAAAAAATGCTTTAAAAAAGTTTTTTAAAAAAAGGTTCTACATTCCCCCCCTCTCAGCTGATTGTCAAACAGCTGAGAGTCAGGACTTTTTTTTACTTTTTTAAGCATTTTTTTATTACCAGTTCCAGCGAATAGGTAGTAAAATGCTTTTAAAAAAGTTTAAAAAAAAGGTTCATCAGCGGTGACAATCAGCTGTGTCGCCCGATCCTCAGAACCTTTTTTTTTTTTTACTTTTTAAAAGCATTTTTACTACTGGTTCGAAGAGAAGCATTTGTTACTAGAAGCATTTGTTACTAGAATGGCCGAACTGGTAGCATTTCACCCCTGAATAAAAGGTGACTACTCCAACAAAAAGGCAACTTGAAAGAGTTGGTCTTCATTGTCTTCCAAAAAAAAAAAAAAAGTGCCAAGGAACATGCCTATCATTACACAAAGGCTCTGCCTCTGGACCCTTACCTCCACATCTCATAGTAATGAGTGACATGAATCGCCATCAACCAAGATGTGCACACAGGATGGGTCGGTTCTATCTGGTTCTGTCAAGAATGCTTCTCCCACACCACATGGCCAGCATCAAGTACATTAGTCCACAGCTTTTTCCCTAATGTCTGTGAAGGAGGCAGGGAATTTTATCACAATGCCAAATATTCTTTGAGGGAAATGCTGGGAGTTCTAATTCAGCAATATTTGAAGGGTCTCAAGTGTCACATTTCAGAGGCTGAGGTAGGCTGAGCTACACTCTTCCCCAATTTTGCTACGGGTAGTACATTTGCAGGCGAGAAAGAGGAATCAACACATCAAGTCCAGTATGGAAATTGTTGCAGATTCCTATTGAAAAAAGAAAAGACTAGGGCATCTTTTGGGAATTATGTCAGCCGGTACAAACAAATCTATCAGTTAATTACATAGATTTATTCTACTGCTGAGTACAGGTCAAAGGATGAATAGGCAAAGGGAAGCAAGAATTGAAAATCAAAGGGAGATATATTTAGTATTCTACCTCATGCCTATCCTATCAATGTTTCTTAAACCATTCTGAAAATTAAAGCCAGTAAAACAAGATTAAATATTTTGCATTTTGCATTCAAGGGACTTTTTACTGCCAAGTTTGAAGGCTAAATGATAAGTTTCCATCTTTCTCATTCAGCTCTGCATATAGGTTCTGATTATAATTGATTTGCAGCTGACATCTTGGCAAGTGTATCCTGATAATTAGCTTGCAGGAGAGGGCTCATCTTCTATAGTGCTGCAGCAGACCTCAAGAAAAAGGCATTTTAACTATGCACATCCTAACAGCCACTAATATCATCCATCAGGTAGGGGCCAGAGATTCTGCTTTCTACTGAACCTGAGAAACAATAACTATGGTATTTGCTTATATTCTGGAACAGGGAATAACCAAAAGTTGGATTGTTGGACATACAGTCTGCAATTCAGAATAGATACCCAACATCTTAAGGAAAATACAGAAATATATTACAAATATTCTCAGCAAACCAATTGCCCAATGTGTCATGCTTTTTCAACAGTTTTCCAAGAATGTAACTTTCATAGAGTTCTCCTTCATTGGATTCAAGACATCTCTGTTAGAGATATTACTCTCAATGATTTCAGAATTCGAAGGAACTTTCAGAGAGGCATCTCAACTCTATTCCATGACTTCCAAAAACAGGGGTTCCGTACGCACTTTGCCATAGAGACTATTATAACATTGCAACCATAGTTGTGAGAGGCACTGACCCACAAAGAAGCAGCGACATTGTAGCTTAGCAGGTTCTGCAAATCCAGCATCCCTGATCAGTCTGTTGTGCCTCCCAGAAAATGAATTTAATTGTACCAACTCTGGTTATTAGTCACACGGAAACCTTACTGCTATTTGATAGTTAATGTATTAAAAAGATTCAGACACAGCAGTTTGCTTCCCAAATCCAACTTTTAATTGTATCTCAGCCCGACAAGCTGAAATATATGGAGAGTCCATTGTCTTTGAAGTGGGGCAAATTCAGAAAAGGTCTACAATTAGTTATCCTTTTTAACCAGTAAAAAGACATTAATATGATTCCTGACAGATTTAGAGTTTTCTCCCCCCCCCTCCCCTTTAACTAATCCTTTTTTTTTCTGGGAGGCCCTATCAGTTTACAGCTTTGCTATCAAAGAGCCAACTCATTAAAGCCCTTTATCACCTCGTAAGTGTTTTTACTGCTGTTTCGACTCCTCTTTAAAAACTTTACAAAGTGTTAGATGTACCCAAGCCCTCCATAGCCCAGCTGACTTCATTGCCTAGTGAGATAGGCTTCAACCTCCTGGAAAGGCAACAGGAGAAAGTTTGAGAAACTTTCTTTGAGAAACAAGGGCGCTTTTTTTTTTTTTTTTTGCCTGACACACTGACACACAAACTACCCAACATTTGTTTGTTGCACTTCCTCGTGCCATATGTTCAGTTTATACCTAAGGCAGAACTTTTTAATTCAGTTTCATAATCCTATGCTAAGGGGGAACAATCTGTGGCCTGCAAAAGAGGCCTTCTAAGATTCTCATCCAACCTCAGAGTCCCCTAAGATCGTATCACTGTAATTTCATTGCAAAATAGAATACAATTCTTTATTGGCCAAATGTGATTGGATACACAAGGAATTTGTCTCTGGTGCATAAGCTCTCAGTGTACAAACAAGCAACAAATGATCATAATCATAAAATACAATCATCATAAATCATAAGATACAATAGTCATAGGATACTAAATAAGCAATCAATATAAATCATAAGATACAAAACAGCAAAGTTATAGTCATAAGAAGCTAAGGAAATAGGTAATAGGAAAAAATGAGAAGGATAATAGTAATACAGCCCTACTAGGTGGTTTGACATTGCAGGGCATAAGACAATGTTGTGGGAATTAGTTTTTAAGCAGAGTGATGGCATGAGGGAAAAACATGCACACAATAATGGGCATACAATTACTCTTGGAGGGGGAAAGATGAATTGGACTGAAAATCCAGGGATTGCCCCCTCCCCTTCTCTGGATATTGTTATGTTGTTGACTTGGCAGTATAATATCAGCTGCTGGTTAAAAACAAACAGTATTACCCAATCACAAAACGACTGCTGCAGGGGTGGGTTCTAACTTACCTCGCTGCCGGTTCACTTCCTCCCGTGCCACATGGCCGCGCCTCATGGGCAAAAAAATAAAAAATAAAAATAAAAAAAGCCAAAAACAAGATGGTGATGCATGCACAGTGCCGGAAACTCGGCTTCCGCGCATGCGCAGAAGAAATAAAAAATTCAAAAAAATAGCACTTAGCACTTAGACTTATATACCGCTTCATAGTGCTTTACAGCCCTCTCTAAGCGGTTTACAGAGTTAGCATATTGCCCCCAACAATCTGGGTCCTCATTTTACCCACCTCGGAAGGATGGAAGGCTGAGTCAACCTTGAGCCGGTGAGATTTGAACCGCCGAACTGCAGCTAGCAGTCAGCTGAAGTAGCCTGCAGTGCTGCACTCTAACCACTGCGCCACCTTGGCTCCAAAAATAAATTAAAAAAATAAATTAAAAAAAATTAAAAAAAAGATGGCGGTGCCCACGGACCTCATCGTGACGTCACCAGCGGGTGACTACAGGTTCGGGCGAACCGGTCCAAACCGGGAGGAACCCACCTCTGGACTGCTGCCATTGTCCGACACCAGAGTACACAAGGAGTACAATAGATTTAAAGCAGTATGCTGAGGCTCTGCTCTCAAGGTGAATGGGAGCAGATCCGTTTTGTAAGATGTCAGAAGTTTTCTGAGGTAAAACGCCTCAGAATATGCAAGGCTAGAGACACCCATTTCCGCTCCTTAACATCCCCAGAACAAAAAGAGAAAGAAATATTGCCCCATGCTGTACTTGGAAGGCCACAAAAATATGTGGCCCTGGGGTGTGCCTTTTACACCTCTGTCCTATAGTATTGGAGGCCACAACAACAAAAAAGGAAACAAAATTGTACAGTTCAGAGATAAGTTCATCTTTAGTATTATATATGAACAAAGAGTAACAAAGTGTTTTCAAAATAGACTATCACAACAATAAAATATATCCCAACATTGTGGGGGAGGCAATGAAGAAAACACTTGGCATCATTTCCAGAATCATAAAAATGATGTATATGATGAGTTTCTACTACAACTTTTGACCTGCAAAATAAAGTTCCTCTTTTATGTCCCCAAAGGAAATCAGACTAGGGTCTACAACTGTAAGATATTCATTGATATAAAATATATGTGAGATTGGGACAGCACAGACTGCAAACTCAACAATGCATTAGTTTACGGATGTTTCAAAATGAAATTCCTCTTTGATGGAGGTGAATGTCCCTTGATATGCCTTTCCAAATCTCAAAATAAAATAATTTGATGAAAAAAATAGTTGAAAGCTGTTGTTTCTGCTGTACCTTGGGGTCAAATTAATAAGGTATAAAAGCCATAAGTGACTGGATCTCCCATGTCTTTTATGTGTACATGTGAATTCCATTTGAGACTGACTTGATACCCAGTGCAATTATTGAAACATGCATTTTGTCGGTTCAGGAAGGACTATCAATGTCAACAAAATGGTGGTTTCAGCAATACTTTTGCTCCTCTATTCTAATCGCTACTTGTTTTCAAAATATCATTTAATTCTCCCCACTGCACAGCATATTTGCCCCCCCCCCAAAAAAAAGGGAAACAGCCAAAAGACCTCCACTCTGCCCCACCAGAGTCTAAGAAAAGAGACCGACCTTTATGCCTTTATGCATCAGAAATGAAACTCCTCCAACCTGTTTCTTTGCTCCACACCTCCCAGAGTCAGAGATTCTAGCAAAAGGACCAATGGACTTAAAACTGGTTGCTTGAAGTTTGGCACTTGTCAATCAGCCCCAGGCACAGAAGAAGAGATAGATCCTCTAAGACTACAAGTGAAGTGTTTGGCTAACTGCATGCAAGTCTTTCCAGCTTGGGGGAGGGGGAAAATTCTGCAAGATCTGGATGGATAGAGAAGAAAGATCCTCTACCTCATTCAGAGGGAGAGAGGGAGAGGGAGAGGGAGGGGGAGAGGGAGCGGGGGAGGGAGGCGGANAGAGGGAGAGGGAGAGGGAGAGGGAGAGGGAGAGGGAGAGGGAGAGGGAGAGGGAGAGGGAGAGGGGGAGGGAGGGAGAGGGAGAGGAAGAGGGAGAAAGAGAGCACTAAGCTGTTGTGGCTGTAAGCAGTTGCTTTCTTGGGGTACCCACATGCAGCTAGAATTGCTGGACTTAAAATTAACATTTGGGGAATGAGAAAAATCAAGAAACATGGCCAAAGAGATAATCCTAAAATGATGTTTCTGTTTTGGAACTTTTTTCACAGGGCTGCAGCCTGATTTTATAGAATTTCCCCTTTTTGTTTTTATTTATTTGTTTGTTTAGGTGGGCTAACTTTTTTTTTTTAGTTGAGCTGATTTGGAGGAATAATTTAACACTGGTTTATTGGTGCTATGTTCTGTTTGCCTTTTAAAAAATGAAGTGCATCAGTGTGAACTTATTGGTGGTTCTTTTTTAAACCGGTTTTGTTTTACTAAAGGTATACAACCTGAACCCCTTGAAGATGGCTAGGATAAAGGCAGAATAAATAACTGTGAAACAACAAAGAAGTCATTTCCCCCTCTTCCCACACAAGTTTTCCTTTGGAGAGAAAACTATACATCAGCAGCAGAGAAGACGATAACTGAATGAAAATTTGAGACCTGTTTTGCTCAACACCCAAATGGCCCTCCATATAAAATTACAAGCCAAACAGATTGAGAGTCCTAATGAAGATTTCAAATCGGAGACTTCATTACACTCAGGGCATCAAAAGGAGCTCCTCCGGCCTGACAAGACCCCCTTGCTGAGTTCAGCAGCAATCAGGGCCTCTCATCCATCAGCACTGGCTCACTAATTACCTTTAAGACCAGCCCAGGTGTCTCTTGCAAGGCCCAAGGAGCCAGCTAGACCACTTCACAGTCCCCCCTCCAGCTCTATAAATCTTAGCCACAGCCCATTCACTAACATAATGGATCCAGGCTGCCCTCCAGGGTCAAGCTGGATGGGGGGTAGAGACCCAGTTCATTAGCATGATTTAAAGAATCATTATGAGGTGTAATGGAAGGAAGGGCAGATTAGCCATCATTGCATTCCCCCACAAACAGGAATGACTCCAGCCACTTAGCAACCAAGAACCTGGGAAGAGTTGGGCAATCTGATTCTCCCTTGCCCTTTTCACCCATGACTGTTAAATCCCTTTACCCAAACTCAGACTGTCTTTGCATGTCCCGAAGTGTTGCCAGGCATCCAATGCACCATAAAGTAGGATGTGAAACGAGATCTTAGTTACTTATTTAATCAATTATATTGCCACCCATCTCACATAGGAGACGCTGGCTTAACATAAACACAGATAAATAAAATACATACCGTACAACCCCCCCCCCAAAATACACAGCAGTCAGAATCATAAAACAACCATTAACGTAGCCAGGTGACATCTTAAACTGATGTAATCCCCCCTTCTCCGACACCTCAATGATCTGACTCAATCCAAAGCATGAAACATGATGCAGTTAGTTTAGGAGAGCAGAGTAGCTAATACAGGTAGTCCTTGACTTATGACCACAATTGAGCCCAAAGTTTTTGTTGCTAAGTGAGACATTTGTTAAATAAGTTTTGCCCGTTTTACAACCTTTCTTGCCACAGTTGCTAAGTGAATCACTGCAGTTGTTAAGTTGGTAACATGGTTCTTAAGTGAATCTGGCTTCCCCATTGATTTTGCTTGTCAGAAGGATGATCAATGACCCCGGGACACTGCAACTGTCATAAATATGAGTCAATTGCCAAGTGTCTGAATTTTGATCATGTGACAATGGGGATGTCCAAACATCGTAAGTGTGAAAACTGATCATAGATCACTTTTTTCAGTGCCATTGTAACTTCAAACGGTCACTAAATGAACTGTTGTAAGTCAAGGATTACCTGTATATAGTTATCATTACAGCAAGTCTCCTGATTTTGCAATTACAGGAATTTTTGAAAAGTGTTTTTTAACACATTCAGAAAGGAAAACTGAACCTCCTATACCTTCTATTAATCCAGCAATAATTGTTTCAGGCCATTCTTAAAGGCTTAAAAGTATTACAAGGATTAAAATTGCTTTTCCTAATTTTATGTCTTCCAGTTGCGTTGGGACTACAGGTCCCAGAATTCCCAGGCAGTTGCAGTTCCCACATATCTGGAGGTTTCTGGTTGGGAAGTGTTGATTTAAACTCAGGACAAGCCAAACAATAAGTCTTCTCTTCTCTGTGTGATGGAAACTAACATTCTACTCTACTAATTATGCAAATTTAATTTGAATATATTTAATTAGTCTACATTATTTTCCCTCTCCAGAACTAAAAGAAGATTCATGGCTAACATCAGCTCACATCTCCTTGGTAATATGTAGCATGAAGAAGCTATGATAATGACATCTAGACATGGTCCTTCTTTTCTCATTGATTAAGCCCTTCTGGTTTAATTTGCAAGACCTTTAAGTAAGTATTTGTTTTTGCAGCTGTCACATTAGTCTGCTGCATTTTTTCAATTTCATCTTTTCCTTCTATCTAATATATATTTAGAGTATGAATTTATTTATATGGTCATTGCTTTACATCACAACAGGAATCCTGATATGATCCTTGCCATCTAAACCCACAGAGGCCAGGGGTGAAATGCTACCGATTCGGACCGATTCAGGCATACCGGTAGCGGTGGCCGCCAGTGGTTTGCCGAACCAGTAGCGACAGCTGGCTGGCCACGCCCCTGAACCGGTCCCCCGGTCGCTGCTCGCTTGCCCTGCAAGCGGATGTCCCGGGGCTGCACATGCGCTCTGGCCCTATCCCGGCCAACCTGATGTCATGCTGGAGCGCCAGCAGTCCAATGCAGTGCGCATGTGCAGCAAGCAGGGACATCCGCTTGCCGGGGGGGAGGAAGACCCGCTGCGCTCGTCCGACTGCTGCCCGCTTGCCTTCCCCGCCGCTGCCGCCACTCTCATCCCGATAGCAGCAGCAGCAGCAGCAGCAGCAGAAGGTAAGGCCGACGCTGGCGGGGGGGAGGAAGACCCGCTGCACTCGTCCGACTGCTGCCCGCTTGCCTTCCCCTCCGTCTCTGCCGCCGCCGCTCTCTGCCAGATAGCAGCAGCAGAAGGTAAGGCCAACGCTGGCGGGGGGGAAGACCCGCTGCACTCATCCGACTGCCGCCCACTTGCCTTCCCCTCCGCCTCGTTCCCACTCCCTGCATCCAGCCCATGATGGGGGACGCGCTGCTTCCGGGCCGGGCCACCCGCCCTCGGGCCCCCAAAGGGCAGGGTGTGCTCTGCCGCTGCCGCTGGTGCCGGCACCGTGGCCGCGCAGGAAAACTCCCCGACACGGCGCAGTTCCGTGGAGAGCCCAAGCAAGCTCTGCTGCCGCGGCTGCTGCCGGGCACATCCGCGCAGGAGAACTCCCCGGGAAGGACTCCGTCTATGTTCCCAGACCAGGTGTGTATGTATGTGTGTGCATGTGTGTGTGTGTGAGAGAGAGAGAGAGAGAGAGAGAGAGTGTGTGTGTGTGTGTGTGTGAGAGAGAGAGAGAGAGAGAGA
>QLTV01003900.1:385345-396893 GCA_003457575.1 Thermophis baileyi | reverse complement strand
GGGGGCCGCCGTCTTTTTTTTTGAATTTTTTTTTGAATTTTTTTTTCCTTCTGAGCATGCGCAGAAGCCGACTTCCGGCACTGTGCATGCGGTCACCATCTTTTTTTGGCTTTGTTTTTTTATTTGTTTATTTTTTTCGGATTCTTTGTTACTGCGCATGCACGCACGCGCCCACGAGGCGCGCCCACGAGGCGCGCCCACGAGGCGCGCCCACGCGGCGCGGGAGGGAGCAAACCGGCAGCGAGGTAAGTTGGAACCCACCCCTGTGCTGGACAGATGCAAGAACTGGACCTGCTCCTGGGAGGGCGGAGCTGGCTCCCCAGTGGGACCCGCTCCCTCTTCCTGGAGATCTGGAGGTAAGTCACCTTCTCCAGGTAGGTTTATTTTGCAGAGCAAAACAGACTGCAAAGCAGCAGAAGAGCCTTGAAGCTGCACCTGGCCAAAAGTTGATTCAGTTTCATTCTGTCCCCCAAGGGCCAAGCAAAGCCTTTTTTCATGACAGCTGCTATTTGAACTACCAGAAGCAATTGCCACTGGTGGCCAGGTCTTGACGTGGAGAGGCTGGATAAAATGAGGAGAAGCTGCCGTGGCCACCAATGCATGCCCACTGCCATTATGGGAAGCTGCCACTGACTCTTCTTAGGCAGAGCAGCCAGGAGGTTATACACCCCTTCCCCTCGTGAATGTTTCCATCCAGCCACGATGGTGGCCACCACATCTACAGGAGAGGATCTCTCTCCAGTCAGTCTCAGCTCCCTCGACAGGCCCAAGTTCTTTTCTTAACAACTCCAGCTTTCTTTCACTATTTCCTTATTTATTTCCCCCTCCCTAAGGTGATCAAAGGCCTGGAGACTAAAACATATGAAGAACGGCTGCAGGATTTGGGTTTGGCTAGTCTAAAGAAAAGAAGAATTAGGGGTGACATGATAGCAGTATTCCAGTATCTGAGGGGCTGCCACAAAGAAGAGGAGGTCAAATTATTCTCCAAAGCACCAGAGGGCAGGACAAGAAACAATGGTTGGAAACTAATCAAAGAGAGAAGCAACCTGGAATTAAGGAGAAACTTCCTAACAGTGAGGACAATTAACCAGTGGAACAGCTTGTCTCCAGAAATCGTGGGCGCTCCATTACTGAATGTTTTTAAGAAGAGTCTATATCTGAAATGGTATGGGTTTTCCTGCTTCAGCAGGGAGCTAGACTAGAAGACCTCCAAGGGCCCTTCCAGCTCATTCTATTCTATTCTATATTTGAAAATCAGAAAGAGAAGTATGTTAGAAAATTCAAGGAGATATTTGGGAAGTAGGGGTATCATCCACATCCTTCATAACGCAAGTTTCATCTTATACAATATTTAAAATAATATCAATTATATTTTAGAGAGAAAGAGACCAGCTAATGCTCTGATTCCGCCTTAAACAGCTTCTTACCTTTGAAAACTCTCCCTTCGCTTGTGTATAAAGATTTCTAGAGAGTGTGCAAAACTTCAGACTGGTGTTTCAGGTGTCACTACTTGGAAATGCTAGGACTGAACAGGAGATATTTTGAATATAAATTACAGGTAGTCTTCCATTTATGACCACAACTGACCACAGCCTAAAATATCAGTTGCTAAGTGAGACATTTGTTAAGTGAATTTTGCCCCATTTTAAGACTTTTCTTGCCACAATTGTTAAGTGAATCACTGCAGTTGTTAAGTTAGTAACACGGTTGTTAAGTGAGTCTGGTTTACCTATTGACTTTGCATGTCAGAAGGTCACAGAGGGTGATCACATGACACCACCACCACCCGGACACTGCAACTGTCATAAATATGAGTCAGTTGCCCAGCATCTGAATTTGGATCACGCGATCATAAAAATGCTGCGACGGTCGCTAAGTGTGAAAAACGCTCATAAATCACTTTTTTCAGTGCCGTTGTAACTTTGAATGGTCACTAAATGAACTGTTGTAAGTCGAAGACTACCCGTAGTTATCCAACAATAAATTTGCAATGTAAGATAGTGACTGACCTAAGTCACCCAGTAAGTTTCTATGGCTGGTCGTAGTAAGGATCTTCCCATTCTTAAATCTGAACCCTTATCCTTAGAAGGGCTTTCCCGATCCAGATTCTAAATTATTCAGCAAAAGAAAAAGAGCAATCAGGATTCAGCCTGAATTTAACCATTGGGCTAAAAGGGCTATACACACAGATCTGCTTCTCAAAGGACCGGTCTTGGCCCAGATTCCAAATTGCTTTTTAAAAAGAAAAGAACTCTTTAGCCTTCATAGCATCCAAGACAGCATGTATTATTTTGCTGAATACTTTTGTGAAAAACGTCCCTTCTTCTCTTCCTATGACCGGATTGGCACAGCATGTTAAGCCATCGGTAGGGTTAATAAGCCAAAGTGACTGGGGGAAAAGGAATGTAGGTCTTGTGATCTTTCCTTTAGCGTCTTCTCTCTTCTCTCCCTGTTTCTTTCATCTTTTTTTTTTCTCTGCCTAGCAAAGATCTTTTCACAGAGAAAAGAAGGGAATACCGTAGCGGATGCTCCTAAAGTTATTCAACCAAAGACATTCTGCAGCTATTTCTATCCCCCCCCCCCTTTAGTATTGTTATTATTTTCACTGGAAAGAGATGGCGGTGGAAGCAGTGGTGGGTTGCTGCCGGTTCGGACTGGTTCTCCAGTACTGGTGGCGGAAATTAGCCCCCGCTCGCCAAACCGGCAGTGATGGCTGGCTGGCCACGCCCCTGAACCGGTTCTCCAGTCGCCGCTCCTTGAAAGCTGCTTGCAAAGAACCCTCTGTGCAAAACGCACACTTCCAACACGATGCAAACCGGTAGGGAAGGTAAGTAGAACCCACCCCTGGGTGGAAGGGTTAGGAAGTTAAATGATGATGGTGCTTGATCCCTGTAAAACTCAACAGAGCCAATTTGTATAGTGGCTGAGATGCTGGACTGGTCCTAGGGAGGTTTTATTTTTATTTTTTTAATCAAATTTAGAGAGTGCCCATCTCTGTACGGTGTACAATTAAAAACATATAACCGTAAAAACCATGTAAGTACCAATAGGAGGCAATTAAAACGGGAATAGGATAATTAAAGTTAAAAAGGCGGAGGGAAGGCCTTTAAGGCACTTCCAAGGTTGTGGACTGCTCTGAGAGTACCAAGCAAGCCAGCAGAACCAGGTTTTCAGAAACAATAGTCCTCGACTTACAACAGTTCGTTTAGTGACCGTTCAAAGTTACAACAT
Source organism: Thermophis baileyi (assembly GCA_003457575.1). NCBI lineage: Eukaryota > Metazoa > Chordata > Lepidosauria > Squamata > Dipsadidae > Thermophis > Thermophis baileyi. The sequence continues at coordinate 393,662 of QLTV01003900.1, read as the reverse complement.
CACTGGGGAAAAAATGACTTACGACTGTTTTTCACACTTACGATCACTGTAGCATCCCCATGGTCACGTGATTTACATTCAGATACTTGACAACTGACTCACAGTTATGACGGTTGCAGTGTCCCAGAGTTATGGGATCGCCTTTTGTGACCTTCTGACAAGCAAAGTCAATGAGGAAACCGGATTCACTTAACAACCGTGTCACTAATTTAACAGCTGCAGTGATTCGCTTAACAAATGTGGCAAGAAAAGTCGCAAAGTGGGGAAAAACTCGCTTAACAAATTTCTCACTTAACAACATAAACTTTGGGCTCAGTAATTTGAGGACTACCTGTACTTCTGAAAGGCCAGGAGAGTGGGAGTCTGCCTCACCTCTGGGAGGAAAATTGTAGTAGGAGACAACCAGGCCGAGCCTGAGGGAAGGGGTCCAGCACATCATCAGTGTTAAGTCTCTTCACACCCACACGAGATTTGAGTCCAGCCCACCTTGAATTCTGTTGATTCTTATCTACCATCTACTTTGCTTTATCCTTAGTAGATCAGATTCTTGTAAGAGACTGTTAGCATGCAATAAACCTGCATTCACAGAGACACCGATGGAACCGGCTCCGTGACATCATCGCCAAGTTGCTAACGGTGCTAAAGAACCGGTTAGAACCGGTAGGAACCCACCTCTGGTGTAATGGACACCGGCTTGAATCCTGATTCCCTGCCCTTGACAAGGATATTCCAAAGGGCGGGGGCAGCAGCAGAGAAGGGTCGCATTCTGGACACTGCCAGTTGAAATTCTTTAAGTCCTCACTGAAACATGGAGTTGGTGACTTTGGGCCAGTTGTTCCCTCTCAATTCAACCTACTTCACAGAGTTCTGGTTATTGGGGGGGGGAGGAATCAGATCATATTTAATGCATATTAAATACGCCTAATAAAATACATTAAATACTGGTTAAATCACAAGGAACCCCTTATCTGAAAATGAATTTCATTTTGTTACATGTAAAAATTCACCAAGAGAGAAAAGTGAAAATATTCCATTACTTTCAAATGATTTAACACTGTAAATATGGATGTTCACCTACATGCTGACCTGGGTATTAGCGGGTAAGAAATATCCATGCAGACCTATCTGAGATTATTCCTTATAGACAGGACAATACATTCATGTAATGCAGGGGTGGGTTCTGGATCCTTCTGCTGCCGGTTCGCTCAGGGTCGCGCCGTGCACACGCACGCGCGCAGCAATAAAAAAATAGCTTCTGCGCATGCGCAAAAGCAAAAAGCAAAATCCAAGATGGCGGCGCCCACAGAGACACCTATGGAACCGGCTCCGTGATGTCATCGCCAAGTTGCTAACGGTTCTAAAGAACCGGTTAGAACCGGTAGGAACCCACCTCTGGTGTAATGGACACCTCTTAGCCAAAAAGCCTCAAGCTTTTTTTCTTAATATAATTTTTATTAAATGAATATATTACATAAGATTAAAACAAACAAGAAATATCAAAAGAAAAGTAGAAAAAAGAAATATGAAAGAATAAAAGAAAAGTGAAAGATAACAAAAGAGAAAGAAAGAGAAAAAGAAAGATATCTAAAGAAGCAACTTCTGTTCCTCTTTGCAGCAATTACCAACCTAGCAATTACCATCTCCACCCTCCCAAATTACATATTATGGTTCTCTTCTTCCCATAAACAACCTTTTTCAATCAATAAATCCCAAAATCACGGATTCATTTTTATCCATGATCAGCAAAATGTTCATATAGGGCCTCCATTCGTTTATAATTGTTGTTCCTTCCTTAATCCAACAAGTCAGTTCAGCCATTTCTGCATGCTCTGCCAGCTTCACAATCCATTCCTCCCTCGTGGGAATTTTTACATATTCTTCCCAAGAAGCCTCAGTTTTTAGGCAATCCTCCTGTGGAAGAGATCAGCAACTGGCAGCCCCCAAAACAGTTCTTCCTTCCCTTCCATTGTGTTTCACTTGGGGACAGTCCAGTGCATCCAGGGGTGGGCTGCTGGGGGTTCGCAGGGGTTCAGGAGAATCTCTAGCTAAGATTCTGTGCAGTTCGGAGAACCCCCAAATCCCACTCCTGGCTGGCCCCGCTCACCCCACCCCGCCCCTCCCAGGAGTCCCCACGCAGCCCGTTTTGGATGCAGGTAAGTTCAGGGTGCGCATGGAGGCTTGGGGAGGGAGAAAAACAGGCCTACCGGAAGTTCAGGAAGGCTGGAAACGGGCCTGTTTCCGGTCTCCAGAGGGCCTCCAGAGCCTGAGGAGGCTGTTTTCACCCTCCCGGAGGCTCAAGGAAAGCCTCCGGAGCCCGGGGAGGGCAAAAATGCCCCTCCCCCTGCTGGGGTGCAGGAGGCTGTCTAGGCCACGCCCACCATGGCCACGCCCACCCAGCAACCGGGCAGAGAACCCCTTGCTAAAAAATTTGAAGCCCACCCCTGAGTGCATCCATTTATTGTCAGTGCAGAAATAGTAGAGTGCTTCCACTTTTAAGAGCTGTTGAGATAGCGAGGGATCCTTGGTGCTCTCTGAGCTTGGTTGGTTTCTTGGAGATGTTTCATTACCCAAACTAGGTAACATCATCAGTGCTAGTGGGGAGTGAGGTTTGCTCTCAAATATGCTCCTTTGTTGGGATAGTGTCAGCCAATGCTCTCTTTCCCAAAATAGTCTTTAATAAAATTCCATACTGACTAGAATCCTGAAACATTTGACACTCTGATCATGTCTGTCTTTTCAATTTCAATTTTCAATATCTCAGGGGCTGCCACAAAGAAGAGGGAGTCAACCTATTCACCAAAGCAGCTGAAGGCAGGACAAGAAGCAATGCATGGAAACTAATCAAGGAGAGAAGCAACCTAGAACTAAGAAGAAATTTCCTGACAGAACAATTAATCAGTGGAACAACTTGCCTCCAGACGTTGTGAATGCTCCAACACTGGAAGTTTTTAAGAAGAGATTGGACAACCATTTGTCTGAAATGGTATATGGTTTCCTGCCTAAGCATGCGTTTGGACTACAAGACCTCCAAGGTCCCTTCCAACTCTGCTATTCTATTCTATTCTAATTGCAATTGCGTGTCTCTAAGAATAACAGCCAGAATGAATTATCGCAAATGAAGGCCAATATACGTATCCCAGGATCCAATGTAGAATTCAATGGATAGTACATGGGAGAACCCTCAGAGAACCTTCCCTCTGAGGATTTTTTTCCCCTAAAGCAAGGGCCAAGGGCCGCCATCCATAAAAGATACTTTGCAACATCTTGCTGGTGGTTGTGCTACTGCTGCCAAGGGCCAGCCAAACCCAAGGATTAAAAAAGGCCATCCAAGAGAGTCAACATTTAGGTACAACTTTAGGCATTGATCATGTGAAAGTTGCTTTGTCTATCCCTACAGAAACTTGGAGGGGGGAGATTGCCACAACTATAAAATATATATATATATCCAGTGAGGCTTGTGCAGGCAAACAGGTACTCCTCAACTTACAACCACAATTGGGACCAGAATTTTGGCCGCTAAGCAATGTGGTAGTTAAGCAAGTCATCACGTGACTGGACCCAAGTTTATGACCATTTTTACCATGGTGTGTGCTTGTCGGAAGTTGAATGGGAAAGCTGCAGATCACATCACGAGATTGCAGGACTCTGCAACCATTGAAAATACGAGCCAGTTGCTAAGATCCCAAATCACAATGACATGACTACTGGGGTTGTGGGTTGCAACTTCAAGAAGAGGTTGTAAATCACTTTTTTTCAGCATCATTGTAACTCCAAACCATCTTTAAATGAATGTCATAAGTCCATAACTACCTGTACTCTTGGGCTTTGTTCCCTGTTTTGTCCATATAAGCCAGCTGCAGACTTAACTGAACAATGTAGGGTAATTTTTGGTGATGTTTCCACTTTGCCAAGGCATATAACAATCACCTGAGAGTCTTGACTCCTTCTTTTGCCTGCAGAAGCCCACAGTGGGCAACATTTTTGAACCTCTGTGACAGGGAGATTAAAATTAAACCATTAAACATAATTTATTTTATGTTTTGCTAACCATAAAAACAATGGGATCAATCTGTAAGAGTATCCATTTTATTCATGGACATCCTACAGATCCGTTTATCGTTTCACAGGGTCCTGCAAAGTCTGAGAACTTTGAGTCCAAGGTTCCCAGCTTGCAATTCCATTTCCCTGCCCACCCGAGGTCAAAGGAAATGATGGAGCAAAGCTTCATTCTTGCTCTAAAGATACCCTCCTTGGTTAAGAGCTATCAGTTGCTCTGGATTTGCAAGTCCCAAAATAAGGCTCACCAGGCAAAACCAGGGTTTTTCCAAGTTCTTTGTAGGGCTCCCATTTGTTCAGGGGGGGGGGTGTCAGTCCAGGGTGGTCTGTGCAGCTTATGCACACAACGTAACGTAACAGACACATACGTAATTGCACAAACATGGCAAACTATTGAGCAGGAGAACAAGAAGTCTATGCTATACAAGAAAAGGACACCCACCCTGTGAAGGGGCTCTAAGAACTTGCTTCCAGAAAGAGCCAAGATCAGAGATGGCTATTACGCTCTGAGGTTTCAGCGATTTGTTTACTCCTCACCCCACCTACTCCCTTTCTTTCCCAGTCTTTAATCTTCTGCAACCTATCCCTTCCAACCTTTTGAAAATGAAATAAACCAGAGTAAATCAATGTCGCCCCTAACAAAGAGCACTTCTCTCCACCCCACGTCTTATTTAATCAGAAGAAAAGTGACACCAGGAGCAACAGCAGATAGCATCTTGGGCAAACCATTCAGCTGCCAATAGGCAAAAGATTAATGCCCAGGCTTTTATTTTTAAAAGCCTGCAAATATCTCCTTCGGTGAAGAAAAGAAAGGGGGGCCCCGGGGAAAAAGGTTTCCCAGTCAAACATGCATGAAGACCCACTGTTTCCTGCCTTAATTAAAACATTTTGGGTTTGCTGGGGTGGGGTAGGGTAGGGAAAGAGAAAACTAAAGAAAGCTGGCCCCCAGCTTTTCTGCCTGGTAGACACATCTGGAATGTTAAGTGCGTGCCATCGTGGGACACCCTTGGAAAAAATTGGGGGAGGGGCAGTCCATTTCTAAAATGAGGAACAAATATCTGATTTACCAAAGGGCCACTATCTCTAACTAAGAAATTTTCTTTTACCTCTACTTAACTTTTTGTTTCTGGGTACACTTCCAATGAAATCAACTCAACTGCAACTTTCCTAGCAATGTTTACGGGGTCCCATTTGGGGCCCAAAGGCATTCTCTGAAATACAAGAAGAGAATTATTGGAAGCTGGCCCTAAATTTACAGCATGCAATCTCCTACATTTAAAGAAAGTCTTATTTTTAAGGTGTCAAGGTCTAAGGCCGGTGCCTGCAGAAATACAGGTACCGTGAGTATGACTCTGGGAATCTCAGCATTATTGCTTACATAAGTTGATGGCTAAATATGGCTCAATGTGTTTGCCGGATCCAATGAATAGCTAGCCATCCTTCCCTCTTGCAGCCAAAATCTAGATTTTTATTAAAAAAAAATGTGCATGCCTTTCTTCAAAACATGATCATTTGACAGGTTCCTATGAAAGTCATCTTTAAACTTAAAAATGGTTAGCTATAACCTCTTTTTTATAACGGGTACTTCTTCTTGTGTAATAATATTGTACTTAATAATAATAGTAATATAGAGTACTCTACATATTGCAAATATAAATTAACAAGATAACCATAATGAACATTCACAAACATCGAGTTTTGTCATTTCTTTTCAACTGAACGTGGCATGTGAGGATTTTTACCTATTTATTTACAGACAGAGAGATTTTCCCATGTTATGGAACCATACCAAAAGTGAGAAAGTTCACAGTCTACAGACACTATATGTAATAAAAAATAATCAACCCAGGTTAGAATAGGCAATGTGTTTTATAGCCAAAAAAGCACCAGTTTTGTCCTCAAAACTGAGCTCAGCTTGGGCAGAAATTTCAGTACAGAGTTAAAACAAACCTCAGGGTTGAAATGAGGAGCCCCTGGTACTCTCTGAGCTTGATTTTTTTTTTTTTTTGGCAGACTTTTCATTATCCAAACTAGGTAATATCATAGTGCTAGTAAGGAGTGAAGTTTCCTCTCAGTTGAGCAAACCCCACTCCATATGAGCACTGATGATGTTACCTGGTTTGGATAATGAAACGTCTGCAAGAAAACAACCAAGCTCAGAGAGCACCAAGGACCCCTTAAAACAGGGGTGTCAAACTCGCGGCCATTGTCATCACTTGACGTATCATGACTTTTTCCCCCTTTGCTAAAACGGGGGTGGGAGTGGCCAGCGCATGACGCATCTGGCCCGTGGGCTGCGAGTTTGACACCCCTGCCTTAAAACAAACCGGTGTGTATAGAATGTTGTTAGGTTTTCAGAAGAAGTTCTATCCCAAACTCTTAGGAATAGTGGCAGCTACCTTATGCCAAGTCAGATGACTACAAACTGTATAATGTTTTCTATTTTATGTAACAGCAGGACACCAAGCAAAGGCCTCAGTCTCTGTTAGTTAATCCTGTTAAACTGGAGAAGTCAGGGGTTGAACTCTGCCTGTAGTCCTTGTACTCCACCACTAAGCTACAATAGGTTTTTTTCCATATTTTCCACTTAGCAAGCACTACTGATTTCATAGGCATGTACATGAACCAAGTTCTTAGAATACAAATCTGATGAGAATAGAGGTCCTGGAATAAGCACGAGGAAATCAGACCCAAAAGCAATACAGAGGGTCCCCTTAAATCTGTTCTGGTTCTCTAAACCACAAACAGAACATTTTCTGCCTGCCATCCAGCTGTCAGCTACAGTCATGAGGACTAGAAAACATGGGGACCTTTCTCTTCTTGGGAGAAGCAAAAAAACAGTCTGAGAATGTTCCGTTCATCCAAGTAGATGTGATGCTTGTTCTGCCTAGTACAGAATAATCACATCCAATGCACAGGATTTCAGACCCCGTTGCCAATAACCTTTCCCCTTTCCCATCTGGTGCTGTTTTCTTACGCTGCGTCTCATTTCTCCAAGACATCCATTAAAAAAACAGATTATTTCAGTTCCTTGGCCTCTTCCACTCAGATGGTGACTGTGTCCAGGTTGCTTTAATTTATTCTCCTTTCCATGTTTTTTTTTTTCAACAGAGCTCAGTAATTTATACCATGTACACCTCCTGCTGGCTTGCAGCACAACACATAAAGGAGGCCTCTTTGCAGGCAGTTGGCATAAATGCTGCTTTGCAGAGAAAGCTTGTTTCACACAGTATTGCCAGAACATCCCCCAATGTTTTACATCTTTGGGTAACTCAATGCACATACAGCATATGCTATTCCCCAGCAAGCTCTCTTTGTGCCTGTGTTTTGGGGAGCTGTAGATTTCTTCCAGATGAATCCAAAGACAGGCATTCAGGAAGAGTGAGTCAGAAACAGGAATCCCAGATACTAACATTGTTCACCTTCACGCTTTTTGCACAAGCAACTCATGTGACAGGAATTTCTAGCCCATTTGTCTCTGTTCCCTCACTGTCAAGAATTAGTGTTTTTTTTTAAACAAGAGAGAATCTTTTTCCCACCCACTCTCTATAATCAAACAATCTTTTAACATAAAAGTCCTTCAACCAGGTTGGGGGGGGGGGGACACCTTACGTGCACATATCAGTCTGCTCCATATTGGCAGACATTCCTTTGTGCATTTTTGAAAAAATAGTTCACTAGCTGATTCTATTCCTTTGCGTCTCTAACTAATAACAAAACTGTAAACAAAAGCCATATAAGCTTCAGAGGAAATCCTGATACTCAAGAGAGTAATTAGAGTTGTGATTTACACCAGTGTTCCCTACCATGGTGGCCTTCTTAAAGACCCACTGAGCATGTCTCTTGGTGACTGAAAGTTGAAGTCCCAACCAATCGGAAATTTATGGGGAAACAATGGTCTATAATGGTACACATCATGAAAAATTGGAAAGGATTTTATGCATGTAAAATGCAAATATGATACTATAATGTAATATATTATAATTACACACACACACACACACACACTCATATACTGTCAGGCGCAAGTAATCAGGAAACAAGGAGGTTCAAATGACTACAGGTTTATTACATGCTAACACTCTCTACAACAGCAGTTCTCAACCTGTGGGTCGTGACCCCTTTGGGGGTCGAACGACCCTTTCACAGGGGTCGCCCCGCGCGCTAGCCCGCCATCTTGGTGCCACACCCCCTTTGTCACTATCGCTTCTTGCCTGGCAACGCGCACGTGCGGGGAGGGGGTGGGGAGGGGGTTACGGTG
>QLTV01003900.1:373679-383926 GCA_003457575.1 Thermophis baileyi | reverse complement strand
GCTGCTTTGGGGGGGGAACCGGGGCCTCCGGCGACCGGCTGAAAAGAGCTCCTCTCTGCCGGAGGAGCGGCTGAGAGACAGAGGCAGGGAAGAGCGCTGGGCGGCTGTTCCCCATGTGGTGTTGATGCTGAGCCACTGAACCGCCGGGCTATAAAGTGAACCGGGAGCCCAGAAGGGCTGAGCTTCAGCCAGAGAGCGAGCGCTGCCTTCCTGGAGGAGGATACTTTGCATCCCGTTTCAAATCACTGCGCGCAGTTGGAAACTGCTGCGCGGAGCTTTCTTTTCACCTGCGTGGCCGCGCAGCCGCGCAGCTTAGAGGGAACATTGGCGCTGGCCACACCCACACCCGATTTAGCAAACGGGGAAAAAGCCCCGATACGTCATGTGACACTGCCGTGATGACGTGAGTTTGACACCCGTCCTACATAGACAGACACAAACATACACACACACACACACACACACACATCTTGTGTACATAAAATTGAAGCACATATGCAAGCAAAACAATCAGCTTTGGTTTGGAGTTTTGGAAGTGGCGTAACACTGCATCCCTGGACTTACTTTTTAAAAGCCCAGGAGAAAATAGGCTGCTGAGAGAAGGAAAAATAGTAGTTATTCAGAAACTTACAGGACTTTGCATGCGAAACAAGAGTTCTAACTAGTGTACTACTGCAATAACATTGTTAACTCAGGCAGAAAAAGATTTTCTTGAAAACACTTTTGAAATTCCTTTCTCTTCAAAGTAGCCAGTGAACTGGTGGGCCTAGCTTATAAGGAAATAAGTGTGCCAGCCAAAACAGAAAGAAGTGCTTGAGGTAACATTAGGAGAAAACTTTAAAACTGCTGCAGAAAAATTCATCTAGGGGCAAGTAGGTACTGTAAATAAACCTATGATCTATATGTTTTACCTCAAGGAGTGATATTTTAAAAAATGGCATTACTGTTTTCTTTTTTAAAGGGCAGGGGGGAATTGCGCCTAAAATATCTAACCTCCTGATTCTATAATTTACTTTTAAAGAGCCTTTGAGTGGTAGTCAAAGTGTATAGAAGTCACCCCATCTTGGCCCAGAGGGCTGTCAGACAAAGTTTCTATTGAAAATGTCTTCATATACTTAACAGCAGGCCTTTCCTCCCATTTCATTTATTTTTCTTTGAAAATCTAGTTGAGTAGGCAGGATAAGGATGAGGGAAAGGTAAAACAACTGTTTGTAGAAATGTGTAATTCAAAGGAAGGAAGGAAGGAAGGAAGGAAGGAAGGAAGGAAGGAAGGAAGGAAGGAAGGAAGGAAGGAAGGAAGGCAGGAGGGAAGGAAGGAAGGAAGGAAGGAAAGGAAGGAAGGAAAGGAAGGAAGGAAGGAAGGAAGGAAGGAAGGAAGGAAGGAAGGAAGGAAGGAAGGAAGGAAGGTAGGTTAAGACTTGGAAGCAATATATCTAGGAATCTAAATTCCATGTTCGTGTCCATGTTGAACATTAATTCAACATGGGAAAAGCTCCCAGTGATCTGCTAATAAAAAAAATAAATGCAATCTTGACAGAAACACTGCATCCAAATCATGGAACATAATTGTTCCACTTGATTACACACAAATTTGGCTTTATCTGAAGCAACCATGGCCATATCTGGAAGCCACATGTTACAAACAGCATTGATAGATTAGAGCCTAATCAGAGGGCAGAGAAAAGAGGGGACTGGAAAATGAGTTCTGTAAGTGACAATTTAAAGGAGTGGATATATTTAGCTAGGATGAAAGAAAAGTAGGAGAAGTCATGTTAGTTGTCTTCATCTATCAGATGGATCAGATGTGCTCAGAAAGCAGAATTAGAATTAATGAGGGGAAAATACAATATGCGGATTTCAGCTAAATATTAGTGAAAGGCTCCAATTGCTAAAAGCTAGTCTTATAAAGAAGCAGATGGTTCTAGGAATAATGAATTTCACTGGTCATGTCTGTAACAAGTAGTGAGTTGGACTAAGTGATCACTAAGTCCCCTTGCCAACTTGAAAATTCTATGATTTCTACAAATTGCTAAAAAATAAATAGCGAACTTATATTGCGATGAAATATCTTCAGGCTGAAAGAGGCCAGTTCTTGGGTTTCCCAAATGTACCGCTGATCTATTTATTCTGTTAGAAGTCTTGCAAATGGTAGCCATTCTGTGGGGGAGACAAATTCAACATGTGATGTTCTGCAGATCACTGGACCACCGAAGTCAGTAAAAAAAATAATGCTCCTTCTGCTTCTTTTTCTAATGCAGTTTTTAGACACAGGAGCGGGGAGGGGGCAGTGAAGTGGGGTGGGGAATGGCAAGTCTATTATGGAAGGAAGCCAGCATCCTAATTGCCTATATAACTAAATGAATTGTTGGAAAGGAACTGGCTCGATCACCTCCCCAGCCTCACACCACTGTGGAGAGCCGGAGCTGTTTCTAAGCAGTTCCAAATATTTCCCAAACACATCTGCATTAATATTCATATCAATATTTTACACTTCCCACTATGAGAGAAAAGACGTGATTTTGTGTATTTCATTGATTGGGATTTCTGCCAGATTCTTAAAAAAATATCTTTGGCAAGAAAAGAAGGTAGCTTCTATCTGATACAGCAACTTTAGGGCTTTCTGAGTGATGCAACCCCTTCAGGCTAGCTTGGATCTGAACTTAGAACCAAGACAATATTTATGGCTCTCCTGAATAGTCTTCATTTGCAGACCATCCAAAAATGCTTCCATGCTGATTTCTGTTGATCTCTACATGACGTATGATACTACAGAATAGCAACATCTGGACAAAGGGCTGCCTTTTTCGGTAGGAATTTCTGTATCCGCCTTGCTCACCTCCTGGGCTTGTCTTCTAGTTACCAAATGAAACTGTCAGTTCAGATTCCACAAATATCTGTACACGCAGCAGGACTTCCTTGGTAGCAGCCCTGACTCTATGAATCTTCTTCCTTCCAGAGGTTTTGATTAATTGACTGATTGATTATGTGCCATGAAGTGGGTGTCAGCTTTTAGCGACCGCATAGATTTCTCCCCCAACAATCTGTCCCTGATCTGTTCTTTCAGTTCTTCCAATGGTTGCACCCATCACCACTGTAAATTCATTGAAATTATGCTCTGTGGTAAGCCATTTTAAGGTACCTTTTTAATTAAAGGGGGGGGAGCAGAACCCAGCTTACAACTTTTTATAGGGACACTTCAAGTTAGCATCAGACTTTTTTTTTCTATAGAGCTGTATTTTAGTTCGCATTATTTAATGCGGACATGCAGTTACACAGAAAAGCAACCGGCATGTCATAGCTCAATTCAACAATTCATAGGTGTAAGAACAAATAAGCAGCCATCCCTGTTCAGGACTGATATCTGGGAGGAAGTTAACAGGTTCAAAGTACCATTTATCTAGGTAAAATGGCCAACTTGTAATCTGTAAAGTCCGAAGTTTAGGAGATCAGGGCTGTCAAACTCGCGGCCTTCGGGCCGGATGCGTCACGGGCTGGCCACGCCCATGCCCGGTTTAGCGAAGGGGGGAAATGTCATGATATGTCACATGACGACGCCATGACGATGCGAGTTTGACACCCCTGAAGTAGATGATCCACCCAATGTATTTGACAAATACCATGAGAACAGGAAGATCACCTTGTGCTTCAACAATATCTTTTTGGTCTGTGGATTGGAATGCACATGACTGAATGCTTCTTTTTCATATAACAAACTCTCTCCCTAGAATACCAATATGAGCATTTCAGTTTGAGTTCTTCTGCCTGTGTGGAGAGGTGTAATTTACTTGGAGGGCTATTAAGTGACATGAGCCCTCCCAGAAGACAATTTCACTATGTTTCTATTTTCCTTGTTTGAAAGATAATGAATCTCAGCATGGCTGCTGAGAAGTACAGTCATAGATGGATGGGACTGACTTTGTATATATGCATAAGATTATCTGTTTTTCCATAGACTTTCCTTTCTTTTCTCCTTAGGCTATCCAACTTCCGCCATTTATTATCCAACCATTTGACCAATAAAAGGTCAAATTTAGTTTGTTTAAAACTCTTTTGTTCAATTGATTTATTAGTGCTTTAATATTTTCCACCCTAACAGCATCTGCCTGAAAGTTCTTAAAGAACTCAGGGTTAAATTATCAATCTCCTAGCAAAAATATATAACTTGTCACTGAGATCAGGTTCAGTGGAAGATAGCCAATACTAACCCAGTTTTTATAAAAGGAAGCAAGGAAAAATTTGGAAAATTATAGGCTAGTCGTTTTAATGTCTGCTTTGATTAAAGTTGTAGAAATCAAAGGAAAAAATAATTAAATTCACTGAGTCTTGCTGAAAGAAAATCAGCATGGGTTGCACAAAGAGCCAGATTGGCCTAGTGGTTAAGGCACCAGGATAGAAAGTGGGAGATCATGAGTTCCAGTCCTACCTTAGGCATGAAAGCCAGCTGGGTGACTTCGGGCCAGTCACTCTGTCAACCCAACCCACCACACAAGGTTGTTGTTATAGGGAAAATAGGAGGAAGAAAGTGTGTTGATAAATATGTTCGCCACCTTGAATTATTTGTAAAAATAATAAAGGTGGGATGCAAGCAAACAAACAAACAAAGGTGAATCCGGCTTTACTTACCTTCTCAAATTCTCCAAGAACATCAAAAGGCACAGAGATGGGAATGATTCTGTTGACACTCGTGATTATTGAAGGGGCTGGTTATATACTTTCTGCTTCTCTGAAATATTGTCTAATGGCACTTATATGAAAATAAAGAATATCATGCTGAGATAGCTGATATATTCCATCAGGCATGACACTGTACTCTGTCCATGAATTCTCCTCATCTATGCAAGAGATACCAAAGGGTAAAGGGCAAAGAAAAATCTCTCTGCACCAATATCTCGAGCCTCAAACCAGGCAGTAAAGACAAGTCTCAAGGCACAGCCTTACACCGAGTCCTGAAGAAAAAAGGAGAGCATTCAGTGTCCACACAAGAAGATATTGGAGAAGAAAGGGTGTCAGCTGTTATGAGAATATGTCAGCGCTTCAAGGTAGTCCACACCAGAGGACTAAAACCAAGAATACTAATGTTATTTTGTATTTTAAGGTTATAGTAACCGTATCTTGCAAGTCTGAAATGCTTCCACCTGCTTTGCCTTTATGTTCCAGAGGGGTCTAGGACAGGGGTCTCCAACCTTGGTAACTTTAAGCCTGGAGGACTTCAACTCCCACAGGCTTAAAGTTGCCAAGGTTGGAGACCCCTGGTCTAGGACAATTCGCCATGGCCAACTTGCCACAGGACAAGAGTTACACTAATATCTAAGAAATGGCGGGAGAGAATCGTTTTAAAAAAGGATGCTAAAGGAGGGACAAAATGAAATGTGAATGACAAAAATTAAAATAATTTTTAAATTATTTTAAGTAATTAAATTTCATTGTTGAATTGTCCCGCAGCGAGTTGTCCTGCAGCAAGTTGGCCATGGTGAGTTGTCCCACAATGAGTTAGCTGTGTTGAGCTCACTATGATGGGTCGGCCGCGGTGAGTTGGCAGTGGCGACTTGTCCCATTCTGTTTCAGAGTACTAGGGAGGGTCAAGCCTGAGATGCTTTCCCCCCCCTCCCCCGATTCTTGCTTTGGACTCAGTCGTCTTGCCTAGGCTTCTTCCTGTGTCTCAAGGTTATTTGGAATGAGAGGGAAGGAGTCTGGAAGGCTTGAATGTTCACTAAGGCATAAACCAGAGACAACTGTACATAGAGATATATATATGTAAAAGAAACCACAGTCCTGGCTGTATTCACATTCATGCCATTTTCACTTTCACATATACAGCACATACAATCCCCATCCCTGTACTACATTAACCTGTTTTCTGAGTTTGCTCTGTATATTGAGACATATACTAACCAAAAGACTGGATTTCTAACATATACTAAGCCATTCAATTAAAATCTATGGTTAATATTTATCAAACCTAGGATGTGTGAATACATCTACAGTTCTAGGTCTCTAACTAACCCAGTTAAGCCTACTATAAACTCTTTGCTTGGCTGGTGCTTTATAAAAAAAACTTTTTTATATAGTATGTTCTAAGCGTTACCTAATTAATTAGAGTGCTTAATAGAGGACAGAATTAATGAAGCCTTTTATCATATGGGGAATCCCAGGGAAATATGTTCTTTGTTTAAGGAATTGCATAAAAGTATTGTATGAGTACCAATATGCAATACCTTAAACCAAAAGCATCTTTTTTCTGAGTGAATCCTTTCATGATTTTGCCTTTGAACCCAACACCGCCCAGCTGAAGTATGCAGCAGAATTTAAGATTGAACTTACTGATGAAAATTATTATAAGATATGCAAGGTCCTTTATAAGGAATCATCCTCAGCCTGCCCTTATTCATCCTGTGCTCTGATAAGAGCATCCAATACATGGAGTCACAGATATTTCATCTGTCTCTGTGTCCTAGCCAGCTTTTCAGCCTCCCTGGCTGTTGAGGATGAAGAAGATATGTCAGCATCTTTCTATATCCATTTATATCTATATAAGTTCCTGTCCACGTTCTTGTAAAGTAGACAACAGATTTCCCGTCCCCAAACTACTGCATGTTCATGGCATCTGGACCAGGATGTCCATCTTATTTGGGTTTTGCTTTTAAACATAACTCTAGTCTTCCCAAGCTCCTTTATCCTTCTGATGTTTGTGGGCTTAAAAGACATAAAACGGCTATCTAATCCTATCTTTTTCGCTAAAGAGGCTCATTCATGCTTTGGTCTACTGCACACACCTTAGCTGAGAGAATCTGGACCATAATTAAGACAGGTACACATAAAAGCACCAGCCAAGCAAAGAGTTCCCAGGTAAGTCAAGCAAGCATGCCAAGCCACGTTCTATAAAAGAGGCAGAAGGAATCAAGATAATGGCAAGGTAAGCACCTTTTCCAAAATTGGATGTTCCTTGTTCAGAAAGAAATGTTCTGTAATCTGCACAGAATGATTGTGCAATACCTGCCATCCTCTCCTGGTTCTGATATTCTTTTTTTTTTTCCCCTCCATGGCATGGCTTGGGAAGTTCTCTTCATTTGATTACTTTGTCACCTAATGACAACATTAGTCATTCCATACTAAGAATAGTTTCATTACAAATTGCCTAAGTTCTAAGATGCAAGCAGATTGCAAGCAGGAGCTCCAAGATAATGTAGGGTCCCCTTGAAGAAGCATGGAAGTTGTTGTTGATGGTGGCGGTGTTTTTAATTTCCTGCACAGAGCATGACTTTGTGGGAGGGAAAAAAAAACCACAGGAGAAAGTTGGGTTTACAGAAAGAAGTGGAATATGTCGGAGAATAAAGCAGAAGGAAGGAAAATGTCACCCCCGGAGATGGCAATGCAGTTGGGGGATCTGCGGTAGAGAAGCATTAACTAGCCCTGGGACCAGATGTGCCACAGGAGTACAAATCAACAACGTCATGTATGCAAATGCACTCTGCTGTGATTTTGAATTAAAAGCCAGTGACAGTAACAAGATAAACACTGGTCCTTCTCCCCACCACCTTCCCTTCAGGAGATCCCCGGCACACAGCCAAATAAGTGAGCAATTATCGACTGTCATACATTCAGGGGAATCACGTAAGCAAAGATACCTGTTCCAAGCAAGGTGCTGAAGCCAAGTTCTGATGCTAATCCTGCTTGGCAGCGGATCCAGAAAGGAGCACAAAGTAGATAATTAAAGGACAGGAAAGGCGGATAGCCAAAATCAAAGGGGCTGCACATAAGACATTAAGCCACTAGAGTCAGTGGTGGGTTTCAAGTTTCTTTTTTTTTACTACC
Organism: Thermophis baileyi; assembly: GCA_003457575.1. Lineage (NCBI taxonomy): Eukaryota > Metazoa > Chordata > Lepidosauria > Squamata > Dipsadidae > Thermophis > Thermophis baileyi. Next base: position 376,114 of record QLTV01003900.1, on the reverse strand, counting down.
GGTTCTGTGGGCGTGGCTTGGTGGGCATGGCGTGGCTTGGTGGGCATGGCTTGGTGGGCATGGCAGTGGAAGGATACTGTAAAATCTCCATTCCCACCCGATCAACTGGGACTCGGGAGGCAGAGAATAGATGGGGGCGGGGCCAGTCAGAGGTGGTATTTATCGGTTCTCCGAACTACTCAAAATTTCCACTACCGGTTCTCCAGAACTGGTCAGAACCTGCTGAAACCCACCTCTGACTAGAGTCCTTCCCATCTTTTGAACTACAGGTACTCCTCCACTTATGATCACAATTGGGACAAGTACTTCCAACGTGAGGTGGTCATTAAGTGTGTCACACACCTAATTTTATGATTTTTTTTGGCACAGTCATTAAGCAAATCACCAGGGTTGTTAAGTGAATCACCCAATCATTAAATGTCTATGGACATCCATGGTTGTCCCAAAGGTGCTTTGTTCAAGAGGCAACTGGACTTTCTGGTTAACCAGTACAAAGATGCACTGTGTTAATCATCTATAAATTCCATTATGCCTTTCTGGTTAACCAGAAAGTCCAGTTGCCTCTTGAAAAAAGCACCTTTGGGACACCCAATCATTAAGCAAATCCATCTTTCCCCCATTGACTTTGCTTGTCAGAAGCCAGCCGGGAAAGTCACAAACGGTGATTATGTGATGCTGGGAACTTGCAACCCTCGTAAATATATGCCGGTTGCCAAGCACCCAAATTTTGATCATGTGACCATGCAGATGCTGCAATGATTGTTAGTCACTTTTTTTCAGCATTGTCAGGGGCAACATGCTGACTCTCTAAACCACTTAGAGAGTGCTGTAAAGCACAGTGAAGCTGTATATAAGTCTAAGTGCTGTTGCTATTATCATAACAACTTTGAACAGTTGCTAAACAAATGGTGGTAAGTCAAGGACTATCTGTCATTAATTCCATGAAGGATGGCCAGACCATGAATAGTTCTTCAATTCAGTCTCCAAATCAGGCTTGCAAGAAAAAAAGCTTATCATATTGGGTTTACCAAATTGGCCTATAATCCTCTCCTTGTTGGACTACAAAGATGCACTGTGTTAATCATCTATAAATTCCATTATGCCTCTGGGCCCACCAGTTGCAACTAGGCATACAAATTTGTCTTAGATTGAAGCCTTCCCTGTGCATACATATTTGACTTGAGTTCTGAATCTTGATTCAGAAATCTGCATCTTGTTATCTCCTATTAACTCTAACTAGCAATAAACAATACATTGACATCTTTCCCATCAAGCACTGTAATTGGAGAATCCAGTAAAATCACTCATTGTGATTAGAAGCTAGAGCTGATAGTCACAAAACTCCTCCTGTTCAACATTGCTTGGCCTCATTTCCCCTTCTAGAGTCTTTCTCCCATGGAAATCCTGAGGAAAAAAGGATCACTTTTTGCAGAAACCCTGCCTGTATCTTTGTGCTCTACCAAACTATTGAAGTTTTACAATGAAGCCTTCAACAAATGAAGGCTGATTTCAAAGGGGCAACACGTTGATTCAGACGATCCCTGGATTTTCCAAATCTGACCACTTTAATTCAAGATACCCCCCAGTTCCGATGCCAATCTCTCCTTTTAATTGTTCTTATAACTAGATGGTGGATATTGCTTACAATGAGTTTATAGAAGTCCTCTTCGCAATTCTAAATGCTTTCCAAGAAACAAGTTAACACAACTTCTCAATCACTTGGAGTTACTTGTATGAGATGGGCGGCCATAGGAATAATAAATAAATAAATAACCCTTTGCAACTTTGAGGGGATGTGCATGATAATGTAGGATTTGAGAAGAAATAATGGAAATCCATAAATGGGTTCACATGAACCGTCTCCTCTCTGAAAACAACCCCTGAAGAAAGAAACCCCTATCCGGAAGATAGACTTAAGATACAGAAGGATCTTGACAGACTTGAACATTGGGCACTATCTAACAAAATGAAATTCAATGGTGAAAAAAGTAAGGTTCTACATTTAGGAAAGAAAAACAAAATGCACAGGTACAGTATATGTGGTACCTTGCTCAATAGTGGTGACTGTGAGAGGGATCTTGGAATCCTAGTGGACAATCACTTAAATATGAGCCAGAAGCGTGCTGCAGCTGTCAAAAAAGCCAACACATTTCTAGGCTGCATAAACAGAGGGATAGAATCAAGATCACGTGAAGTGTTAATACCACTTTATAATGCCTTGGTAAGGCCACACTTGGAATACTGCATTCAGTTTTGGTCGCCACGATGTAAAAAGGATGTTGAGACCCTAGAAAGAGTGCAGAGAAGAGCAACAAAGATGATTAGGGGACTGGAGGCTAAAACATATGAAGAACGGTTGCAGGAACTGAGTATGTCTAGTTTAATGAAAAGGAGGGACTAGGGGCAGTGGTGGGCAGTGTTCGAATATCGCAGGG
>QLTV01003900.1:345235-362307 GCA_003457575.1 Thermophis baileyi | reverse complement strand
ACCATCAGTCCCCGCCTGCACACAAATGCTTGTGCTCAGCGTTGGTTTCTGAAGAAGGTCCTATTGGTTCAAGCAGGTGGAGCCTTTTGATTTGGGAAAGAGATAACAGTCGGGCAAATGTAACAGTAGGCAAGACCAAGAGGTAAGAGGAAGAGAACTTCCCCAGAAAACCCAGAAAACCTTTCTTCCTCTTGTTCTTGGAGAATGTGGGGTGCCTAGTTTGAGGAACTGGGTTTCAGAGGGGGGGGGATGGAACCACGTCCTGGTTGCTAGGAGAAATCCTGTTTCTGTAATGGGATTTCTACACAGTTACCTGAGACTCATACTAAATGCAGCAACATTCATCTCTCAGCCTGCATCAGTTTCTTTTTCTTTTTTTAAACCTAGGGAATTGCTGCTGCGGCAGCTGCTAACATCCATACTAGAGAAGAATGTAACCAGACAAGTATGCAGGAGCCCTTGGTGAATGTTCTCTCCTTTCTGAAAACACAAGGGGAGAAACTCCTCTGAGATTAGCAGGAGGCCATGACTATCTAAAAACAGGGACCTTGTTTGCTTAAAGTCGCCGGGTCCCAAACTAAAGAATGCTGCAAATTATAGGGTCTTCATCAGTGGTGAAATCCAATTTTTTTACTACCGGTTCTGTGGGCGTGGCTTGGTGGGCATGGTGTGGCTTGGTGGGCGTGGCTTGGTGGGGTGGCAGGAGAAGGATACTGCAAAATCCCCATTCCCTCCCCACTCCTGGGGGAAAGATATTGCAAAATCTCCATTCCCACCCCACTCTGGGCCAGCCAGAGGTGGTGTTTGCCGCTTCTCCAAACTATTCAAAATTTCCGCTATCGGTTCTCCAGAACCTGCTGGATTTCACCCCTGGTCTTCATCTGTCAGGTACAAGTAACCAGGAAGAGGAGTTGAATTCAAAGCACCAAAAGTTTATTACATGCTGCCTATGCAGAAGAATCTGATCTACTAATGGTCAAGCTAAATTGGCGCTAAATAAGGGTCACTGGAATTCACGGGGCTGGACTTGGGTCTCGTGGGAATGCAACCACTCCAAACTGAGGACACATTTTACCCCGCCCTTGGGCTCAACCGGCTCATCTTCTACCTCACCCTGGAAAACTGCCCCAAACTGGTCATTAATGCAGATTTCCACATGACAGATGCAGCAGCTCCTTCCTGACCTCATCCTCCCCTCCCCATTCTCCCAGAAGTCAAAATGTATAGTTTTTCTTTGAAGATGTTTCGCTTTCATCCAAGAAGCTTCTTCGGCTCTGAAGAAGCTTCTTGGATGAGAAGTGAAACGTCTTCAAAGAAAAACCAGAAAGTCCAGTTGCCTCTTGAAAAAGTACCTTTGGGACAACCATAACCTGGATGACTTAGAATCTCCATAGTCAAAATGTATAGGTAAACTTCAATGTGTTGAAAGACTTGGGAGAAGCTATCTAGGATGAGAAGCACCAATCACTTTTGTAGATTATCTTTAAAACTAAACAGTTTTAAACTAGAGGCCTCTCTACCTATTATGTTGTGCTTTTGTCCAGGAGCTAAAGCACCTGTTTCCTCCAGAATTATCTGCACAATAGATCTAAGGAGGTCTGAACTAAGAAAGAGTGACTGGCTCAGTCATCCAGCAAACTTCCATGGTTGAGAGTAGATTTGAACTCAAGACTTCCTGTTCTTAGTGCAATCAGAAAAGGATGTAGCTATATACCTCTAGGGTGGAGGTTCATTCTCCATCACAAGGCCCATTGCAAGACCCTCACTTGACGTGACCTACACCTGACCCATCCACCTGACCCATCACATGAGCCACGGTGGCGCAGTGGTTAATGAATGCAGTACTGCAGGCTACTTCTGCTGACTGCCGGCTACCTGCAATTTGGCAATTCAAATCTCACCAGGCTCAAGGTTGACTCAGCCTTCCATCCTTCCGAAGTGGTTAAAATGAGGACCCGGATAGTTGGGGGCAATATGCTGACTCTGTAAGCTGCTTAGAGAGGGCTGTAAAGCACTGTAAAGCGGTATATAAGTCTAAGTGCTATTGCTATCACCAGACCTACCACAAGACTGTCACCTGACATGACCTCTCCATCACAAGCCCTACTGACCACACAAAGCCCTTATAAGTAGAAGGACACTGACACTGACCTCCCCTAAGTTCCGATGAAGATGTTACCTAGCCTGGTAACAAAACGTTCAGAAACCAACCCACAAGCTCAGAGAACGAACCTCCACCCTCATCCTACACCAGAGCTACAGATATTCGCCAATATCTCAAATACCAAGATTTAGCCACAAACCATCTTTGCAAGCCACTGAGGTTGAATGCTCACAAGTTGCTAAGCCACCAATAATTTAATTAGACAGTGGCTTTGGTGCAATGTATTAACACAGTATTTGTAGTCAATTTCATTAAACCAAATTTTGTATTTTCCTGAACCCTGTATAATGGAGAGAATGTATGCATTTTCTTCCTGATTCCCTCTTGTCTTAAGAACATCCATATTAGATGGATCCCACAAGCTGCCTCTGCAGTTATGCAGAGATTTATATTCTTCAGAAGCATTTTCCCCCCTACATTTGTTTTCTGCATAGTCCCATCTCTGCAATAAAAAGGCCTGCTGGGGTTATAATTTCTTCCAGCCAGGCCAAAGAAAGCAATTACCTAATTAATGTACTGTTTCTTCCCACCAAACAGCTTTCCTTACAATCACATGAGCCTTGGTGGACAGACAGTATCAGGCTTTCCGCACAGCACAAACAGGCCTGGCATCAATGTGTTTCTGCCACGTTCCCCACGGCGCTGCCTTCATCTCCATCTCTCCAGTTCATGATGAAGACAGCTTTAAGTCATCCTTAGCTGGACTGGGATTAAAGAAGTGCTTTTCCCCTTAAGCTGAGAATGTGCAACAGCAGCTGCAAGGTGTATAAAATCTACCGGTACCTTGTATATAAAGGCAGGTGACATCATAGTGGGGGGCTTCCTAGTTAAGTCTGATGCTGGTGTATCTCCTCTTCTCCAGTCCTTTGACAGCTTCATCAGCTCCCCTTTCTGCTGTTACCTGTCCAAAGAGCCAAGCATGCTAGCACCGGACCAGCAGTCTATCAGGGTGACATGGGGCTGTAGTGGAAGGCTATTTGGCTGGCTGTGACGTGACTGCTTTAACTCTTTGCCTTCACAAGTTTAATACAAGGCTGAAAGGATAAAGTGGTCCGTCTTTCTCCTACCTCTATATCCTCCCAGCTGAAGCATATTGGCTTCTAGAAGTCAGCATCTGTTTAAATAAAGGGAAGGACACAGAAATCCTAAATCAATGTGTTGCTGAAGACTTGGCGACCTTTGTTAACCCAAGTCTGATTTTCTAGCTGGTTTTGTTTTACAGAAAAGGGATGTAGGAAGAAGAACACAGAAAGGAGCCCAGAGATGACAGTCTGTATAGCCAGTGCTGCATTAGGCACATCTTTTTCCCCATCAGCCGGTGATGTGCAAAAGTGGGGAGAACATGCCAGAGTAATAGTCAGCTAATTGTTTTACTTATCGTATGCCGCACATGCAAAACCAGAACAGGACTATTCAAGAGCGAGTTAGAAGAGATGCAAGAGAGACACAGATTTCATGGGGTGTAATTTCTACCAATTTAAGGATATGAGGTAGTTCTTTAACTCAGCAGTGGGGAAAGGCTCTGGGAATTCTCTTGTCTTAGGTGGTTCTGCAGATGCTGTCATTCCTTAAGTGTGAAAATCTGGCTCTAGTAAATTAAGTTGGAAAACTACCTCATTCTGGTAAATCAATCAATAAAAGCCTTGATAAACAATGATATTGCCGGTACAATTGTACAGTATTCCCTGCATGTTTCCATTAAAAAATAGAAACTATTTCCAAATGGATAGCTAGCCATAACAGTCTGCTGTTGCAAAAACAAACAAACACCAGCGGCTTCTGGCATTTTAATGATCAAGAAATGTATTAAGATGTAATTTTTTTATGAAGGAAGTTCAGCTCATCTGACCTCATTGTTTGCAATGTCCTCTCACTCGGATAGCTGAAGATAACATTTTATGTATCTGATGGACTATAATCCACAAAGATTATTTATCATATACGCTATAACAAATTTCTATTCAAGAAGCTTTTTCAGGATTTGCTTTAAAATGGGAATGTTTCTCAGACTTCTATTTGGATTACTTTAATCCAAATGCATTAATATGTTTTAAACTTGGCTCATGTTTGTAACGCAACTCTAAGCATGCATTTTGTGCCTACACCTGCAGTCAACATTTAGATGTCACAGTTAGATTTGGGATTGGTTTAATAAATGCACAAGTTCATCTCTCTTTACCAAAAGTTTCCTATATTATTTTTTTATTCTGGACACAAAGAAGTTTTAACCTCTTTCTTAGAAATTAGTGGCCAACTAGCAGCATTATGAGACTCTGGATTACTGAGCACATACAGATTCTGGAGATTTTTTGTTGCTGCAGAAATTTGGCAACCTGCTTTTCTATTGTTTTAGGCTTTGTCCAAAGGCAGCATTTTAAAGAGAGGTTATATATAAACCTGCTAAATGATACTGGTTTTTAAAAACGATAGAGAGAGAGACAGACAGACAATAGATAGATAGATAGATAGATAGATAGATAGATAGATAGATAGATAGATAGATAGATAGATAGATAGATAGATATGATAGACAGACAGACAGACCCATTTACCAGAACTGTCTAATTTTTTATCCTGGCTTTCATTAAAAGAGTTGCTTAACCTTGGTACAGCTAGAGATATCTATGGGATGGGGAAAAAATCTCCTACCGCTTAGAAATAGTTGTATGACAAATTATACAAGAGAATGAAGAATTATTTCGTTCTTCCTACTTGTGTTTCTACCCTTAGAGGCAAAGCTAAGCATGACTTGAAGGAATGCAGGCATTCCATGCGGACCAGACTATATACTGTAATACAGATTCAACAAAATCAAAAGAGGGTTCATGATTACTATTTGTGCAATCAACTGTTTTTTTCCCCCTAGCTGGAGAGAAGAGATGTTTGTCCTGTGTTTTCTGAGTCATCTCATCCAGTATTGAATATTTGGCCTGATTTGATTCATTAGGTTGGCCGAGCTACACCTTAAGCTTTGCTCTTCATCCCTTTTGCACCTTGTTAGCAGTAAGGTCAGTGTGGCTGCAGTGCTCAGTATAGCCCCATTTCTGCTGAGGGGTAGAACCCATGAGACAAAAGACCAGCTTCACACGTGCAGTGGAAACACAGAGGGCCTTAAACTCAGATTAGGTAGAGGACTGTCTTTAAATGATATGGAGGCTGCCAGAAACAATTTAATAATTTCAGATAATGAAGCTGAGAAGGGAAAGCTAATTTGGAACATCTGCGAGGAACCAAGCTCAAATAAGTTGAATCAGAAGAAGATCTGAAATGCCTTCCTGATAAACCAAAGCATATATTTGCAATGTTTGGTATTTATAGAGCGCTTAACTCTTTATTCCCCTCTCCCCAACCTAGATTTTCTTAGTAACCCTTATAGCTACTTTTATTGACCACTTATTGAGAGACAGACTTGGAGGTCTGTGAAGAAATATATCAAGAACTTGGTGAATTTATGCAATCGGAGATATTTCCTGGATCACAGTTTAATTTCCTGTCCCCTATACATTTATTTCAGTCCCCAGAGAGAACAGACTAACCGTGATCTACCGATATTCTCAATGTGAGGATTCCGGTTTAGCATCTGGCATGATCTTGTCCAGTCAACTGGTTGATTCTTACAATGGAAAAGCCAGAGGTCTGCATTCATCTGAATGGCCCAAGCAGGATCGTACTGAGCCAATCTTTCAAGAAATCCATCACTAGGAATTAAGTTGAGCTGCTGTGATCAATGCTACTGATTACCTTGCCAGAAAATGCTAGCTTAGTGAAAAAGCCACCTACTGGCTTCAGCACTGCACTACTGCTAGATCTGACCTCAATCTTTCCCTCTCATTCCCTGCTAAGCCAATGCAGGCAGAATACTAAACTAATGACTGCCTTACTAGATCACCTCCAACAGCAGAAGGATATTCAGTGTTGGACTGCCATGCTTGCACCGGCTTTGACAGTGTATGAAAAGTTATGCTAAGCATGATCCTACCTTTCAAAACGATACCGTTGGGTCCTATTTACATCCCCCTGTTCTACAGCAGGGGTGTCAAATTCAAGGCCCGGGGGCCAGATTCAGCCTGCAGGGTGTTTAGATCTGGCCCGCAGGGCTGCCCTGGAAACAGCGAAGGAGCGGCCCGTGGTGCCACTGCCAGCAAAAACGGAGCTTGGGAGGGCCGCGGACGGTCTTCCCGAGCTCCGTTTTCACTGGCAGAGGGTTGCAGGAGGCCGTTGCAGCCGAAAACGGAGCTTGGGAGCCCGTTTTCACTGGCAGAGTGCTCAGACCACCACAGGCGCCCCTGACACGAGTGACGTCGAGCTGGCCATGCCCACCCTGGCCCCCCAAGGTCAAACACAACCCTGATGCGGCCCTCAATGAAATCGAGTTTGACACCCCTATTCTACAGTATGTGCCTTAAGTTAATAGCTACTAGAGCTGGGCTACAAAAATCTGAAGAACCACTAGATGGCACCCAAGAAATTCTTGTATGTCTCTGGCATCACATAGTGGTTGTTCAGATTTTTGCAGTTCAGATCTGGTAACCTGAATTAAGCCAGATTTTTTTAAAAAACTATTGAACATACCTTGGCACCCTGATATTCACATATCTCAATATCTCAATGAATTCAATGAATTCAATGAATGAATGAATGAATGAATTTATTATTTATTTATTTATTTATTTATTTATTTATTATTTTATTATAAAAAGTTTTTTTTATTTTTTCCAACAAACATTACATGTTTTATGAACAAAGTGTTGTCCGAGTCACTCTTACAAATCTTTCCATATACATAATCCATTTCATTATCATCTCTTTGTTTCAATTCCAACCCATAATATTCTCCTTACATATTTCTTTATCTTAATTCATTTTCTTCTTAATACATACGGTACATAATATTACTAATCGCCCAAAATTCCTAATGCCTTACAGTAACATCCATTTACTAACTTCTATTTCTCATATTTTCTGTTCCATTATAATTCAACATCTTCTCATGATTTAATTACTTTAATTTAAGTTGTCTTTGAAATAACACAAATTACCCTTTCACCTTCCATCTACTGTTCTGTTTTACTATAATCAATATACATCATCATCTTCAAACCTTACACAAAAACCCTTTAATTAACAATCCAAAATTAAAGATGTATCAAATTCCCCCTCCCACTTTTTCTACTAAATCTGTTTTGCCCTAGATATTGTACATCATCATATATCTTAATCACAACTGAATTATTTTACCATAAACCTTTAACTTAATTAGCTATCCAACATTAATAATATTAACACAATTTCCTAAAATCTATTAATATGAACCTTATTTTCTTTTCTTTCCACTAGCCTTCACTTTTTAACCATTTTCCTTTGGTCTCTCAGAGGTTCCACTTCTTAGCTTCTTCTTTTTCTTCTTTTTCTTTTTATGTATCTTATATCTTTTCTCCTGAGTCCTTTTTCTCTCTTTTAAATTTATTATTCGTGTGGTTTCCCATTTTACCCTTTGATTGCTTCTTTTTTAAAGGATATTTCCTTCTCTTAGCCCTTTTCTTGCCACTGTAAATCCCAGTGAAATCATCAAATTGTTTTTTGCTTTCAATCCCTTCTTCTTCCATGTTATTTTCTTGTTCCTCATTTATCTCTTTTACCTCCTCCTCTGCTGTTCCTTGCTCTATATGTTCCAACAAAGTTTCTGACTCATCTCCTATTTCATACTCTATGTTTTCCAACACAGTTTCTGATTTTTTATCACCTTTTACAGTTTCACACACATTTTTTAACATGTCAAATAATTCCTCATACATCCAAATCTCCATGTTACCAGTTTAAGCTTTTTATATTATCTCACGCTCAATTAAAACTTAAGGTCCATATAGTCTCTTTTTTATTTTCAATTTCTTATTGTGCTTGCTATTTATTTATTTATTTACCGTGTTTTTCAGACTATAAGACGTACCGGTGTATAAGACGCACCAAGATTTCAAAGAGGTAAGTAAGAAAAAAAAGTTTTTGTCTTCCCCAGCTCCCAGGAGCACTCTGCAGGCCTCCCAAACCCTCTGCGCCCTGTTTTTTGCAAAAACGGGTGAAAAATGGGCCCATTTTTGCAAAAAATGGGGCATGCAGAGGGTTTGGGAGGCCTGCAGAGTGCCTCTGGGGGCTGGGGGAAGGCAAAAACACCCCCGTTTTTGCAAAAAATGGGCAAAAAACAGGCCATTGGGAGGCCTGCAGAGTGCTTCTGGGGGCTAGGGAAAGGCAAAAATGCCCCTGTTTTTGCGAAAAATGGCCCATTTTTCGCCCGTTTTTTGCAAAAAAACAGGGGCATTTTTGGCTTCCCCCAGCCCCCCCAGAAGCACTCTGCAGGCCTCCCAAACCCTCTGCGCATCCTGTTTTTCTGCAAAAACGGGCCCATTTTTTGCAAAAATGGGAAGCAGGAGCGGGACTTCAGAAGGCCAAAAATGGCTCTATTCGGTGTAAAGATGCACCAACATTTCCACCCTCTTTTAGGGGGGGGAAGGTGCATCTTATACTCCAAAAAATACAGTATTTATTTATTTATTTATTTATTTCCCACCTTTATTATTTTTACAAATAACTCAAGGGGGCAAACATATCCAACACACCCTCCTCCTCCTATTTCCCTAGCTTTCCTTCGCGGCATTAGAAAGGTTGAGAACCACTACTCTAGTATCAAGAGTAAATCATCTCACTCAACCAGGATGGGCGAAAGCTCAATGGGTCAATCCAGGGATGGGTTCTAACTTACCTCGCTGCTAGTTCGCTTCCTTTGCGCGCACGCAAAAAAATAAAAAGAGAAGAAGCCAAAAACAAGATGGCGACGCATGCGCAGTGCCAGAAACTCAGCTTCTGCACATGCACAGAAGAAAAAAAAATTAAAAATTCAAAAAAATAAATTTAAAAAATTTAAAAAAAGATGGCGGCGCCCACGGACCGGTACCGACCGAACCGGATCCGTGACATCATCATGACATCACCAGCGGGTTGCTACTGGTTCGGGAGAGCCAGTCCGAACCGGGAGGAACCCACATCTGGGTCAATCCCATTCAGATTTTGAGCCCCCCAACAGTCAAATTTCTACTAGCCCCTTCTGTGCATCTTCTGCACGATCACACAACCAAAGTTCTGATTGCCATGCACTCACTGTAACCATCTCTTCCTTGGTATTATGCAGGCAGACTTCAAAAGACGTCGCAGCTAATAGACAAATGCTTCAGTAAAATTTACCAAAGAGGGAAAAAAATTACTTCTGTGGTTTAAAATACAACAAGTCAGAAGGAACTTGGCCACGGTGCCAAAAAAAACCCCAAGAAATGTGTTTGCTATGTACTAAAATAAAAAAGCTATTAACGGTAGCAATAACTGTTGAGATAATAACAATAACAACAACAGCAGCAGCCATAAAAGTGCTTAGCTAATAGTGTTTTTGACAGAGCGGAGTCACAGCTTCAGCTTGGCCTCACCTCCAGAAACACTTGGCTAATGACTCTGCCAGGCACTTTAATCAGGAAAATGCCATTGTGGGCTCACGCAGCCATTGCTCAAGAATTCATCGGCGAGTCCCCTCCTTCCTTGTCAGCCCTGGCCCATTTGCTTTATTGTCTCCAGAGAGCTCAGGCCCAACTAATTTAATTTTGCACTCTGACCAAGGACACATAGCGGTCCTCTGCCTTCAGTGGGGCAGGGGGGATGGGGAGAGGAAGGGAAGAGCTCCTTTAAGCTGATACCCATCTTGCTTATCTCTGGGGCTGCTACCTAAAGCTTTCAGAGCTGAGTTCCCCCTTTCACTAAATACATAAATTGAACATGGCTGCGAGGTGACCAAAGAAATGTTATTAAGGTTCGTCCCAAGGAAAAGACCCACATTTCTTGTGGGTAATGAGCAGAAACCAGACAAACAGAAAGGATGTCTTTCAGAGTGTTGCCTGATGGCCCCGTTCAAGATCACCTGCTCGCTCCCTGGGAAGGAGGTCTTGGACAATCGTTTACAGGGCCGTGCCAAGGAATTTGTTGAACGTCTGACTGATAAAATCGCTCAGATCCATTCTCAATGTAAGTCCATGCGTGGAGCAAGCCCATTGGAGATGCCTGGATTATGGACCTGCCAGGCATCTGGGATTGTCTGGGAACAGTTTAATCCTGTTGGACCTGAGAAAGTGGACAGGATCCTTGGGAAGACCTGCTTATTAGACACTAACTTACTGGCACTACTAACTGATCTCCAAATAATATCAAGCAGTGGAGTCTAGCTGTCATCTGAATTCCTTATTATGCCTAGGGCCTTGAGGGAAATTATTAGTCATGTCAAGAGTGTTGTAGGAAATTTAAACACCACGAATTTGCTAGGGTTTTCTGTGAAGTAGGAATGGATTTGTGGTGAGCCCACGTGGGGCTTTGTGGCCAGGTAGGCAAAGAATATGATGGCATTCTTTCTTTCTACAGCAGGATTAGGGAATCTTTGACCTTTCAGAACTTCAAAGCTGGATCACAACTCTCAGCAGTTCACCCAATATCTGGCCAATCATCAGGAATGCTGGAACCTCTGGATCAGCCATTCTGGAGAGTCATAAGTTCTTTGTCCTTAGTGCAGAACCTCATATGTACCAGGTTTGTCTCAACTACTCACATATTTTATTTCCTACAGTTTTTGCCTAGTATGGCAAGCAGAAGAATAGCGCAATGCAAATATCTGAGCTAGCCTTTTCTTACATTCCCAGTTCCTCTTTGTTAGAGTCCATACCAACTTGATGGGGACCCAATCAAGTTGCTACTGGATGTGTGTGAGAAAAAGAGATAATTTGTTACATATTTACTTCTAGAACCTGAGAAATATAACTTTAGAATGGAATTGGCAGAAAAAGCAAGTTGGAATCCATTGTTAGATTTCTAAAAGTTTTGCTATACATCAGCAAGAGATTCTAATTTTCAATGGCTTTCTAGGGAGTTAGGACAGCTTGCTGTTGCATGGTTTGATATGACCCTGCATCAGAGGTGGGTTCCTCCCGGTTTGGACCGGTTCGCCCGAACCGGTAGCAACCCGCTGTTGACGTCATGATGACATCACGGATCCGGTTCGGTCGGTGCCGGTCCGTGGGCACCGCCATCTTTTTTTAAATTATTTTTTATTATTATTTTTTTGAATTTTATTTTTTTTCCTTCTGCGCATGTGCAGAAGCCGAGTTTCCGGCACTGCGCATGCATCGCCATCTTGTTTTCGGCTTTTTATTTATTTATTTATTTATTTTGCACGCGCACGAAGGAAGCGAACCAGCAGCGAGGTAAGTTAGAACCCACCTGCATTGGTTGTTTAGTTCTAGCTTATCTTAAATTAATCAAAGCTACCTCAATTCTAAGTAGAAGCAAAAAATAATAATAATCTCTTTGCAACCATGCCGGAAGAGGAGAAAGATATAAGCTAGGCTGAGGCTTATGTGCATCACGTCAGACCATCATTTAGAGCAGAGATGCACAATTTCTTCTAGGCTAAATACTACACCTGCCCTTTCTATGGCATGCAGTGGCCTTGGTCTAAAAAGAAGACAGATCCAGGAAAATAAAGGAAATGGATGGACACCCCCCCACACATTTCCCCCATTGCATTAAAATACAGGTAGTCTTCAACTTTCAACCATTCATGTAGTGACCATTCAAAGTCACAATGGCACTGAAAAAAGGGACTTATGACCATTTTTCACACTTACAACCGTTGCCATATCCCCATGGCCACATGATCAAAATTCAGACACTTGGCAACTGGCATCTACAGGTATTCCTTGACTTACCATCATAATTGAGCCCAAAATTTGTTAAGTGATCCCCCCCCCAATTTTACTACTTGTCTTGTCACAGTTGAATCGCTGCAGTTGTTAAGTTAGTAACATGGTTGTTAAGTGAATCTGGCTTTCCCATTGACTTTGCTTGTCAGAAGGTTGCAAAAGGGGATCACGTGAGCCCAAGACATTGCAACCGTCATAAACATGAGCCAGTTTCCAAGCATCAGAATTAGGATCAGTTGACTGCTGGGGCTGCTGTTACAGTCATGTCAAAAATAGTCATAAGTCATTTTTCAGTGCTGTTGTAACTTGGAACAGTCACTAAATGAACTGTGGTAAGTCGAGGTGTATTTATGATGGTTGCAGTATCCTGGAGGCATGAGATCCTTGTGACTTTCTGAAAAGCAAAGTAATTGAGGAAGCCAGATTCACTTAACAACTGTCTTACTAACTTAACTGCAGTGATTCACTTAACAACTGTGGCAGGAAAGTTTGTAAAATGGGGAAGAATTCACTTAACAACTGTCTCGCTTAGCAACAGAACTTCTGGGCTCAATTGTGGTCATAATCATGGACTACCTGTAGTAGAAAGTGCCTGCTGTGTAGTAGAAGAGCAAAATAATGCTTGCTTTATAATGTGCCAAATGATGCTCATATCCTGCTTTTTCTAATCATGGATTTGCACAGCACTTCAAGGTATATGGGTAGTCCTCAACTTATAACCACAGTGGAGCCCCACATTTCTGTTGCTAAGCGAGACAGTTGTTCAGTGAATTTTGCCCCATTTTACAAACTTTCTTCCCACAGTTGTTTAAGTGAATCACTGCAGTTGTTATGTTAGTAACAGGGTTGTTAAGTGAATCTGGCTTCCCCATTGGCCTTGCTTGTCAGAAGGTTGAAAAAGGGGGATCACATGTGTCACTGCAACGGTCATAAATATGAACCAATTGCCGAGTCTGAATTTTAATCACATGACCATGGAGATACTGTAACAGTCATAAGTGTGGGAAACCATCATAAGTCACTTTTTTCAGTGCCATCGTCACTTCAAACAGTCACTAAATGTAAGTTGAGGACTACCTGTGTTGGCAATACTTTATTGTTCTGCACTCACTTCTACCACTAATATCTACATGACCGGAAGTGTTTCAAATATAAAATGAGATAAATTAAATGAAACCTGAGTGTTTATTTTCCCCCCCTCCCCCGCCATTTTTAATTCCACTGCTATCGTTACATACACAGCATCTCTGCCTGCAATTTGGCAATTCGAGTCTCACCAGGCTCAAGGTTGACTCATCCTTCCATCCTTCCGAAGTGGGTAAAACGAGGACCCAAATTGTTGGGGGCAATAGGCTGACTCTGTAAACCTCTTAGAGAGGGCTGTAAAGCACTGTGAAACGGTATATAAGTCTAAGTGCTATTGCTATCTCCTCTTTTGCTTCCAAGGCTTCTCAGGTTTGCATCCATTGCTCCGGATGCTTAAGGAATTAGTGTGTCCTAATCCTTCACGTTAGCTTATCATCGCTCTCATTTTGGATTCTGGTCCTGACACAGCAGAAAAACCCTTCTGCAGATGAGCTTTTAGACTGGCTATTGGCAACAATTCCAAGAGTTTTCCTGACTGGGCACCCAACAATTTTGTAATTTAACTAATTAACTCACACAGTGATCTAAGGAGTGGGGGGGGGGCGCAGAGAGACTTAATCATAAGGAAGGCTGGGGGAAGTCACAGTTGGAAAGAAACTGTTCAGGATGGCTATGCAGCTTTCATATTTAGTGTGGAAGACAAAAGGACAGGAGGGTCATTGCATTTTCCCACTGAGATTTCAATTTGGGGGAAATCTAACCTTGCTATGAGGTTTGCACAGGAGAGGTAAAAGCTTTAAGCAGGAATGCAAAGGGGTAATTGGAGTATTTAAGCAACAGCAAGAATTCTTAGTTCTGAATTCACAAAACCTGTTTTCCTTTTGTAGTGAAGCAGAGGAGATCTTTGTTGATTTTACATCTAAATTCCAAAACACTCTTCTTTATGAAACGGGATGCACAACAAATAAGCTGAAAAATGTATTTATCCACTTCTGTAACCCCTGTTGGCAATGCATTTCCCACTGGACCTTTGCTCTTGATAAGCACTGCGGAAGAGAACTTACCCCTTTCCCTGGAACTTAGCCACCAGAACAACCTGGATCAGAAGATAGGAAAGTAGCCGCAAGGATGGTCAGTCCTGCTGCATCTCCTGGTTCTGACATCCAGACTGAATGTACAAGTTGTGCTTGAGGTGAAACCAGGGGTGAAATCCAGCAGGTTCTGACAGGTTCTGGAGAACCGGTAGCGGAAATTTTGAGTAGTTTGGAGAACCGGCAAATACCACCTCTGGCTGGCCACAGACTGGGGTGGGAATGGAGATTTTGCGATATCCTTCCCCTGCCATGCCCACCAAGCCACACCACGCCCACCAAGCCACGCCCACAGAACCAGTAATAAAAAAAATTGGATTTCACCACTGGGTGAAACCCTCCTAAAACCGAGAGTGAGACAGTATGGATCTTCTTGCAACGTTCCTTTTCATGTGCAGCAGTCTTCTACAAGTCCACATTTACCAACTTCAATTCCAAGTTGACACATTGTGTTAAGCCCAAACCATCCATTATGGCTTAGAGCAGTGTTTCTCAATCTTGGCAACTTGAAGATGTCTGGACTTCAACTACCAGAATTCTGGTAGTTGAAGTCCAGACATCTTCAAGCTGTCAAGGTTGAGAAACACTGCTCTAAGCACTAATGGATGGTTTGGGCTTAACACAATGTGTCAACTTGGCATTGAAGTTGGTAAATCACAATTTATAATTTAGCATGAAATCTGAACCCAACCATTGTTACCTATATGCAACTTCCGTTTATTTCCAGTGACTCTTATTCACATTTATAACTTCGATGCTTTTTTCAAGGTGTCTTTTTATAAGAAAACTTTCCAGCAGAATCAATTTATTGTGTGAAAACTAATTATCCTTCTCATTTATAGTGCTTGGGCTAATTTTTTTTCTTTCTTTTGGTGTTGAACAACTTTTTCAAGGAATTCCTGAATAAGCCACGATTTACATGGTTCACACATACCCCTAAGCTATACATCAAAAATCAAACCATAACATATTACTCTAAGCTTGGGCTTATCCGTGAGTAACAGAAGGCCTGAAGACACCAACCTTGCTACCTATCAGACTCTTTTCTCCATTTTGCTTTTGAAATTGTTTTATTTTAAACAGAGTCAAAAAGGAAGCTGGCATATTGCAAGGCAAAGAATTATTTTTATTTTCAAGGATTCCCTTGGATTCCACACAGAAACGAAAAGTGTTGAGTAGTTGGACTCTGCCTGTCTAGAACAAATAAATCAGAAATGGGTACTAAGTGTCATGAATGACAGGAAGCAACTTCAACAATTTGCTTTCTGGCAAATGGATGTTTCCTGGGTGTTCATTTCCACTGGGGTAGGCATTTATGAATGCTTATTCTCCCATGTCAACTATTTTCTTGAGCAATAAAAAGTGGTCTCAAAATGTCCGATGACCCCACTTGTCCAAAGTGTTTGGGGACGCCTACACTAATCCACATTCTGATTTAACATAATGCATGAAGTCATTTGATTTCTGCATGCGTGAAGTGACTACTTTTTAAGTAGTTTACCTCTTCACCGCACATGCATTATCTTAACAAAATTTAAAGGACTCTTTTTGGTATTTTTAAGTGTAAGGCCCCAGAGGGGATTTTTGCAGATACAATTTGTCAAGTTCAGAGTGAGAAAAGTGTGTTGTGTTGTGTTCTGTCTGTCTCTCTCCCTCCCTCCCTCTCTCTCTCTCCCTCCCTCCCTCCCTCCCTCCCTCTTTCTTTTTTCTTTCTTTCTTTCTTTCTTTCTTTCTTTCTTTCTTTCTTTCTTTCTTTCTTTCTTCTTTCTTTCTTTCTTTCTCTCTCTCTCTCTCTCTCTCTCTCTTTCTTTCTTCTTTCTTTCTCTTTTTTTGGTTCAGTTTTTCCCCATAAAGTTTCAAGATGCTGTTCTGCATCTGATACCTCTCCAAAAACTATTAGTGAAGCAGAGGAGATCTTTGTTGATTTTACATCTACATTCCAAAACACTCTTCTTTATGAAACGGGATGCACAACAAATAAGCTGAAAAATGTATTTATCCACTTCTGTAACCCCTGTTGGCAATGCATTTCCCACTGGACCTTTGCTCTTGATAAGCACTGCGGAAGAGAACTTACCCCTTTCCCTGGAACTTAGCCACCAGAACAACCTGGATCAGAAGATAGGAAAGTAGCCGCAAGGATGGTCAGTCCTGCTGCATCTCCTGGTTCTGACATCCAGACTGAATGTACAAGTTGTGCTTGAGGTGAAACCAGGGGTGAAATCCAGCAGGTTCTGACAGGTTCTGGAGAACCGGTAGCGGAAATTTTGAGTAGTTTGGAGAACCGGCAAATACCACCTCTGGCTGGCCACAGAGTGGGGTGGGAATGGAGATTTTGCGATATCCTTCCCCTGCCATGCCCACCAAGCCACACCACGCCCACCAAGCCACGCCCACAGAACCAGTAATAAAAAAAATTGGATTTCACCACTGGGTGAAACCCTCCTAAAACCGAGAGTGAGACAGTATGGATCTTCTTGCAACGTTCCTTTTCATGTGCAGCAGTCTTCTACAAGTCCACATTTACCAACTTCAATTCCAAGTTGACACATTGTGTTAAGCCCAAACCATCCATTATGGCTTAGAGCAGTGTTTCTCAATCTTGGCAACTTGAAGATGTCTGGACTTCAACTACCAGAATTCTGGTAGTTGAAGTCCAGACATCTTCAAGCTGTCAAGGTTGAGAAACACTGCTCTAAGCACTAATGGATGGTTTGGGCTTAACACAATGTGTCAACTTGGCATTGAAGTTGGTAAATCACAATTTATAATTTAGCATGAAATCTGAACCCAACCATTGTTACCTATATGCAACTTCCGTTTATTTCCAGTGACTCTTATTCACATTTATAACTTCGATGCTTTTTTCAAGGTGTCTTTTTATAAGAAAACTTTCCAGCAGAATCAATTTATTGTGTGAAAACTAATTATCCTTCTCATTTATAGTTC
>QLTV01003900.1:327961-344563 GCA_003457575.1 Thermophis baileyi | reverse complement strand
TTTCTTTCTTTCTTTCTTTCTTTCTTTCTTTCTTCTTTCTTTCTTTCTTTCTCTCTCTCTCTCTCTCTCTCTCTCTTTCTTTCTTCTTTCTTTCTCTTTTTTTGGTTCAGTTTTTCCCCATAAAGTTTCAAGATGCTGTTCTGCATCTGATACCTCTCCAAAAACTATACTATATGCAGTCTTTCCCTCTCCACCATCTGTTACATGAGGTCAAGAAAATACATAATCATGATGGAAAAAAAGAGATTCATGTTGAAAGACTGCCCAAAGGCTGAGTGTTTTCAAAGGGGCTTGGGATATGTAAATCATATCCAATCTGTGTGTTACGCGGGTGCAAGAATGGTTATATTCACTATCTAAGCAACCACTAGAGGGCAGCAGTAATCTCTCTATTTTTCCATGCGCAGCATCATATTCCTGCAGTTGTTCTCTCTTTTATCTCAAGTCCTGTCAAATTATTTTGCTTTTCGACAAAAAGAAACTCATTTAAAATAGTATGGATTAAAAAATAAATAAAAGCGTTTCCCCAATTCACCCAGCTACCTTTGATAAAGCCCCTTCATAAGTGTAACATCACTTTCAAAGAAATTGCAAAAGAAAATGGCAAAATGCAAAACTCTTTATCATTGCTAAAATGATAAACAGCCAACATTCCATCTAGATAAGAGTTCTTTCTCAAACAGTGATAGAAGATCAAGCCATCCCAGCAGGAATAAAGCTGCAGGAATACTAATGGGGTGGGAGAGATGATCCCCAGAACCGTACTAAGAGGCCTTCCACCTTGGAGTACAACTCCAACAGCCCCTTCAAAGGATGCTTTACTGTCCTAGATTAAAACATCTGGGGCACCTGCCTTGCTTGATAAGGAACAGTCTGGGTATTGGGAACCCTTTACTTTAATTATCATGGCATGCAACCTCTTTCCCCAAATCTCTCCAGACATGGTAAGACAACAATTCACCAAATTCTCAGCCAACAGGACCACTGACTGGCATTCAAGACACTAGATTAACTAGGAGGTCACTAGATTGAGGAAGGTTGGCATAAAAACATGAAGAGCAACAGCTGGAATGGTTTTAGCAGGAGCAACAAAAAAGCGGTGTTGGCTTTTTTCATCATTATCCTTCCCATCACGAGATTTCATACACAATGCTTCAACAGTTCCATTAAAAAAGATCTCATTATAAGATATATTAATTTTTATTCATTCAGCAAACTGAAGTTCTATGATTAGGAGAAAAGACGGGACAGAAATATTGTAAGCCCGTTTATAAGTTAAAATCAGTTTAATAATATCCTATAACCTTTAGTAAACAGAATGACCATCTCATCAATTGGATTCATACAATGTGCTAAGTCAAAATCAGGCCACAATTATGTCTTAGTGCAGTGTGGGAACTGAGCCATAAGTTTCACAACCGTGTTTCGAAACTGAGGAACTTTTGGGCTGCACAGAATTTTAAGATACTATGGTATGTGCACTACAGTTATCTGAGGGACTGTCTCTTACCGGTCACAACTACCTGACCCACCAGAGCGGGGAGGCAAGGAATGTTATGGGTCCCATCCCCTAGGGAGATACACCTCGTGGGACCCAGAAGAAGGGCCTTCTCCCTGGTGGCTCCCTCTCTCTGGAACATCATCCCCACAGAGATTAGACTGGCCCCGACTCTAACACTCTTCAGGAAGGCGCTGAAGACCTGGTTCTGCCAGCGGGCCTGGGGAACCCAGAGCAGGATGGAGCCCATTAAATGGCTTGTGTGATGTGTTGTCGCCGGGGTGGGGGGCTATTATATTATTATATTAATTTATTATTTGATTATTTTCTTCTATTAGTTTTATTTTTTATATATGATGTTTTTATATTCGTGTAAGCCACCTTGAGTCGCCATGTGCAAATAAGCGGCAATATAAATTTTCTAAATAAATAAATCGTTCTTCTGGAGTCATCCAACCATCACTGCACTAATAGAAACAGCTACAAACTTCACTTCAACAATAGCTGGGTGATGCTGTGAAGAAGCTGTAAGTTAATAGGGTAGAAAAGACTTTAGTGTGTACCATTGGCCTCTGTGCCATGGACATTATCTGAAGTGTTTTTCCATCTTTACTGAAAGATATCAAAACACCTTCAGTGCTGTGCAAGGCCATGGCATGTAAGCACTGTTTGTATATTGTTGATTGCTGAGCTTCGAATTCATTTTAAAACTGGATTTTGAAGTTTATGGTGATGTAGGAGAGAGGAGATGCTTCCAGGTAAAATTAAATATTGTACTTTCTCTCATTTGTAACAGCTTTTTACAGAAGAGACTTGAGAATATCATATTCTACTTGCAGCCCTCCCTTGTTTTCTCATTTTCTCAGGGAAAACCCATTGAGGAAGAAGATCATGGGTGAAATCCAGTAGGTTCTGACAGGTTCTGGAGAACCGGTAGTGGAAATTTTGAGTAGTTTGGAGAACCGGTAGCAGAAATTTTGAGTAGTTCGGAGAACCAGCAAATACCACCTCTGTCTGGCCCCAGAGTGGGGTGGGAATGGAGATTTTGCAATATCCTTCCCCCAGGAGTGGGGAGGGAATGGAGATTTTGCAATATCCTTCCCCCAGGAGTGGGGAGGGAATGGAGATTTTGCAATATCCTTCCCCTGCCATGCCCACCAAGCCACGCCCACAGAACCGGTAGGGAAAAATTTTGAATTTCACCCCTGAAGAAGATAGCTACACATCGCCTTTGATAGGTCATACCAGGCGTCTTCTGTCCAGAAACAATTTGGTAACATCTCTGTCATCTTCATGATGACAGCAAAAATGCATCAGCCAGGAGTACACAAAAGTGTTAGAACAATCGGGCTGATGGGAACATCTTAAGAGGATAGCAAGCTCCAATCAATGATAGGGATACAGGATCACCATTATATGTTCCTTCTGCTTTTTGTCACTGTGCAATTTTAAGCATATGTTCGCTGATAATCTATTTGTATAAAATGGAAATAGGGTTCTTACTGGTCATTTCTGAAAACTGGGCAATGTGGCATCATTTAGTCTGGCAACAGCAAAGTTCTTATCCTCACTGATTCCCTCAAGAAGGAGGGGGGGAAAACCCTTTTTTCCCCTCCCCTCCTCAGTCTTCTTTTTTCCACACATAGAATAGATGTGAGAATGAAACAGAAAAGAATTTCAGCTGAAACAGTTCCAGAACAAAAATATACACATAAAACCTCTTTAAAGACTGTGACATGAAGTGTGAAAAGGCGAGATGTGTTGGCAGGGTAGATTGAGCTGTTTTTCCAAAAGGTTTGTGAGACTTTTTTTATCTCTTCTTTGGATGACCACCAGAGTGTGTGTGTGTGTGTGTGTGTGTGTGTGTGTGTGTGTGTAGGAGATCCTGGCTGTATCAGAGTCAAGGTGCTGTTGACACAGAACAGCAGGCCATTTCCTACAAAATGATTGGAGCAAGAACCCCATTTTCATGAGAAAATGTTAGCTTCCTGGCCTGGCCTCCCCTGGAATACAGCTTCCATCACCCAACATCAGCCAAGAGGCCTGGGGTCATGGAAGTTGTAGGTCCAGCCTGGGGGAAGACTGCCTATAGTAACAAACCCAACTATTCACACTACCTCAGGGATGAAATCCAGCAGGTTCTGGAGAATCGGTAGCGGAAATTTTGAGTAGTTCGGAGAACCGGCAAATACCACCTCTGGCTGGCCCCAGAGTGGGGTGGGAATGGAGATTTTGCAATATCCTTCCCCCAGGAGTGGGGAGGAAATGGAGATTTTGCAATATCCTTCCCCTGCCATGCCCACCAAGCCACACCACGCCCACCAAGCCACACCACGCCCACCAAGCCACGCCCACAGAACCGGTAGTAAAAAAATTTGGATTTCACCACTGCACTACCTACAGTAGGTGCTCAAATCACACCATGAAAGGCAAATGGGTCTGAGATCAGGGCTACTTTTTCTGGTCAGAGGTGGGGAAACTGCAACCTCAAAGGTTACTGGGATTATGGCAGTAATCCCAGTAACAGTTTTTTCTAACAGCCACAGGTTTTTCCACCCTGCAAGGAGAAGACAAGAAGGAAAAAAGCTTCCTAAGGAAGAAAAATAAAGTATTGTTGCCTTAAGCAGAATAGGTGCCATTTGCAAATCAAATGAAATGAAATGTATTGCTATTATCAAAGATCAGTAATATGGGAGCCCAGGGGTTCATTTAGTCCCCTCCCGGATGATGCTCTCTGCAGGTCATTAAAAACCTGGCTGTTCTCCCAGGTCTTAAGAGATGGCATTTGTGGGACGTGATTGACTGCTATTTAGTCTGCCTGGTCACTTCTCTCTTCTTTTCCTATTTTAAATATAAGCCACCCTGAGTCATTCTGGAGTCAAGTGGATTCTAAATCTACTACATAAACAACATTTGCTATACAAATGTCCATGTTTATGTATGGATTTATTTATTACATTTATATTTTCCCCCCCCCCAGATCTTGCGATCTGGGGCAGATAACGATAAATTCAGGTAGTCCTTGATTTACAACCACAATTGAGCCCAAAATTTACATTGCTAAGTGAGAAATTTGTTAATTGAGTTTTGCCCCATTTTATGACTTTTCTTGCCACATTTGTTAAGTGAATCGCTGCAGTTGTTAAGTTAGCAACCTGGCTGTTAAGTGAATCTGGCTTCCCCATTGACTTTGCTTGTCAGAAGGTCGCAAAGGGGGATCCCATGACCCTGGCACACTGCAACCGTCATAAAGATGAGCCAGTTGTCAAGCATCTGAATGCAAATCACATGATCAGGGGGGGGGTGCTGCAATGGTCATAAGTGTAAGAAATGGCCATAAGTCACTTTTTTCAGTGCTGTTGTAACTTCGAACGGTCACTAAACGGACTGTTGTAAGTCGAGGACTACTTGTACAAGATACAACAATTCCCTCTGGAATGTACATTGATCAAACAAGGAATTAATATCATAAACATATCCATCTCAAAAAGCGTGGTATGCAACACAGAAGTTCTGAGATTTTAACAGCTGCCACACAGACTTTCAAAGAGCCGCTTTCTCTGGTGCGCAGATGTAAGCCTTGGGAAAGGCCGCAGTTTGCATTCCTTTCCGTCCTGCAGCTGCTAAGGCTCAGAGCCTTTGTTGGGAAGGAAGTGGCAACGTACAGTTATTACACAAGCCAAAGTTTTTGTTCCCTCTCTGCCACCAACAAATCTCGTTGAGGCCGTCATGTTAATTTGACAAATCCTAGCAGAATTGCCTTGTCACGATCCATCTGAAAGCCGAGAGGGTTGGGGAGTAAATCACCTGTAAATATTAGGAGAGAGCTAGACGGAGGTGAACAATGGGAGTAGGTCATCTCTAGGGCCTGGGAAAAGGGGGGGAAAAAAAGTGCCTGCCTTGCCAAACAGGCCTCTGATTCAGGCTGCCGATCCCCTTTAGCCCTAGGCTTGTCACTGCTTCTCTCTGCAGAGCACAAGGGAAGCGGGCATCGGACCTGTTTGCCTCATTCTTGGATGGTATCCAGCGGCAACAGCCCCATTCAAAAAGAACTGGGAACAAAACTGCAAGAAGGCTCAACCCTGGGAATGGGCGGAACAAGAGCTCTTGGCCAGGACATTTAAAAAGTCCCTCAGTGACAGGAGATAAGGCAATAAGGAGAGAAACAAGAACAACTGGCTGCTATCTAACTGGGAGATCAGAATGGCCCTTTTAATAATACGATGACTCTGACTTGCGTAGAACTAAAGAACGTATCAGGAACATTATGGAAGGGCTTTGCCAAGGCGAGGGCAGAATGCAAGGATTAAAGATGGGGGTGAGGGGAAACAGCCAAAAGGAAGCTCCTGTATCCAGGGGAGTGACGGATCCTACCGGGAATTGATTCTTTTTCTTGGTCAAGACCCTTGGATTTTCATACCTGCCCTGGCAGGCTGAAATTTTAATATGTGTTCTTTCTGGGTTTGAAATTAAGATGGATGGTCAGTGCTTAACTTGCTACATTTCTGTCTGTCACAAGGGGGTGGAATTGTCGAAAGCAAAGTAGATAGTGTCAATTATTGACTGCCCGGTGTGGGAGATTATTCTCAAAATATTTATGTTATTAAATTAAGACCTTCTACATCCAAACTGCAGTGACCTAGATGAGCATTACATGACCTCAGAGAATAAGAGTTTTCTGCATCCCTTTGCTGGAACCTTTTGGTTATCCAAAAGATTGTTTGCAGCAGATATGATATGCTGATTTAATTCTAATGAAAGGCACGTAATCTGGAATTAATTGATATTTTGGAATGAATTCTGCTGTTTTCCTGTTTGTTTAAAGGATATGATGATCGTGACCCATTCAGGCCATGAATCAGATGGTTTTGGTTTTTTTTTCATTTTCATCTTGGATAGATTCCAAATGAAAGGCAGTCATTGTAAATAAGGCACTTGTACAATTTCCTTCCATGCAAGCCTGTTCAATCGATTATGACCAGTATTTTCATTTCAAATACAAGTTATTTAAAAAGAAAAACTCTTGTAAGTTTTCCAATAGAATCCCAAACAATTGCTCACAATAGTAATCTCACTGAATGTTATGTACAAACCAGGAATTTCCTTCATAAATTTCTTTGTTGATGCATTTATGGTACACTAATATGAAGGAGAAAATGTTTTTGGAAATAAATCAACTGTATGTTATAGTTCTGACCAATGGACCAGATAAGAATGAGCTTAGCCTTTAAATCTGATATTCAGAAATAAGAAAGAGCTAAAGAACCAGCATGTAAAATCATCTTCCGTGAAGATCTACATGCATCAATCTACTATTAAAAGCATACTGTAGTTGCATGGGCCAACCTTAAAATTGTTAACCCTACATGCAAATTGAAGTGCCTTCTTTGTTTCATAAGATTTGACTGATGTGAAATTGATTCATTGGCCAAGTATAATTTTTCACTCTTAGGCATACTTATCATAAATCTGAAAATGAATTCACTGAGGCCATTTCTTTATATCTCATAACTGTAGCCACTTGGGTGATCTTGAAATAGCCCTTATTATTTTGGAGCACAGGGATTTGGGATCTAAGTAGTTCGTGCAACCATCCCAGAATTTTCTATTATTAGTGATATTAACCAAAATGTAGGACAAGCAAGCTGATGAGACATTAAAACATGTTGGTAAGGAATAAGTGCTGGAGATTTAAAGAAAAGATCTGCCTCTATCTGTATTATACATATCAGAGTGTACAAAGCTTTATATAAATGTTTGGCCATTAGACCAACCTTCAATATTACTCTGCTTCTTCCTCAAGATTCAGGAGAGAATGATTAAGTTATGACTGTCCTCCAGTGAAGAAGCTTAAAAATACTTTCCTGGTCTGGTAGTAATTCTTGAAAGATCAAAAGTGCCCTCAACACATCCCTCTAAAATAGGCCTGTCAGTATAACTTTCACACTTTGGATTGGAGAAAGATGAAACTAAGGAATGACTTGTCCAAGCCCACCTTGGCGACTCTAAATAGTTAGAATGCATCATTCTTGTCAAACACATGCATCCCATCATCCCATCAAGACCTTCCATTTGGACACCAAGAGATTCACCTGTAATGCAGGTGAAAATCAATGTCTTGATCTGCAATATTTTCAGCCTGGAAATGCTCACTAAATATGGCTGGAAGTCTCGGTAAATAAGATGTGAAATTTTCTAGGAAATCAGTTGTGAATGGACCAGATGCACAGGATCCTGGAAAGCCTGAGGAAATTAGTGTACAGACAATATGTCCAATAGCACGGTGACAGATGCTGTAGCTGGAAATATTCCAGTGCAGGTGTGCAGAAGAAAAATTATTTCTGCTACTAAAAACATGATTTGTCCTTGTAATCCCTGAGATCACTTCTTGAGGCAGGATTTCTGACATAAAAATTCTGGGTGGGCATCCTTGTGATGTCAGGGCCATAAATCATCTGCTCTATTGAAGAAATGGCACATAGGAGTTTTTGACTGAACATATAGGCTTCTGTTATTTATTATGAGAGCACATGTATAATCCCATGTAATTAAAGTGATAAAGCAAGGGTCCCCTGGTTCATAACTCATATTTGCTGTTTTCCTAATTCTTCTTGTCACTGAATTCATTCTCATTAAACAAGTATTTCCACTTAAGAGGGTCTTCCCTGCAAGTCCAAAAAGAACTGAACAGCCCTATAGAAAGAAATACGGCCGACTTTTTGTGCAATAGTTGCAATTTGTAAAGCGTTGCTGGACTGTGCAAGCTTTTCACATCACCTCTTTTGAGAAGACCTAATTGGGGAAAGTATAAAGAAGGAGCAGGGGTGGCGGTACCTCGCTGCCGGTTCGCTCCCTCCCGCGATGCGTGGGCGCGCCTCGCATGCGCGCGCATGCGCAGTAACAAAAAATCCGGGGTGAAAAAAACAAAGCCGAAAAAAGATGGCAACTGCATGCACAGTGCCGGAAGTCGGCTTCAGCGCATGCTCAGAAGGAAAAAAAATGGGAATTTAAAAAATAAATAAATAAATAAAAATAAAAAAAAATTCAAAAAAAAGATGGCGGCCCCCACGGACCGGCACCGACCGATCCAGTTTGGTGATGTCATTGTGATGTCACCAGCAGGCTGCTACTGGTTTGGGCGAACCGGTCCGAACTGGGAGGAACCCATCCCTGAGAAGGAGGTTTCATGACAAGAGAATGTTCCTGTATGGAACATTCTAAATGTGCTTATTTCAACACATTTTCTGAGCCCAGGTTCTGAAAAATACCTGCTGAAGAAGAACCATCAGCAGCTTGCAAAGGGCCACTTGCAAGAAGATGTGAGACACCATTGTGCTTCTATATGGTCTTCCTCAAAATGTCCAACACACTTTTGGACCTTTGGAACACCGGCACAGAACATCAGTCTTTCTCTTTGGAATTTAAATAGTACATTTGACATCCATTGTGTCACAGATACATAGGAATATGTCAGGGGTGGGTTCTAACTTACCTCGCTGCCGGTTCGCTTCCTCCCGCGCTGCGCAGTGCAAAAATTTTTTTTTTAAAAAAAAGCCAAAAACAAGATGGTGATGCATGCGCAGTGCCAGAAACTCGGCTTCTGCGCATGCGCAGAAGAAAAAAAATTCAAAAAAATTCAAAAAAAATAAAATTTAAAAATAAATAAATAAAAAGATGGCGGTGTCCACAGACCGGCACTGACTGAACCGGATCCGTGACGTCATCGTGACGTCACCAGTGGGTCGCTACCGGTTCGGGCGAACCAGTCCGAACTGGGAGGAACCCACCTCTGGAATATGTGCAAAATGGATGGATCAGGGAGTAGGATGTAAATGAAGTAAATGGAGATTTGTAAGACCGTAAACAGTAGTTGAGGTCCCCACACACTTCTTTTACTTCTTCCATCCCTATTTTTTTCCTTCAAATCTAGTGTTCTAACTCATAGTCAAGCCATTCGAAAGTAATTTTGCTGCCTGAGGCAAAGGACAGGATAACATTAAAATTCCTACTTCTGCTTCCATGCACCAGCCGCAGCTGAATGACTGCTGAATTGAATATACAGCTTGGGTTTCAGAGATTTATATTGAAACACAGAGGAGAATCTTCATTCCAAACAGTTTCTAGTCTACCATTTGGAAATGGAGGAAATACGGTAGATGTTATTATTAATAAAAAGAAAATATGCAGAGTGAAGGATTGCAGTCTCTGAAGATCAGATGGAAAAGATGCTACAGATTGACACCATTCTTTGGAAAATTCCTGACAGGGCCATGGCTATCTTCCAACATAGTTTCAAAAATATAGCTGCCTTAGATACTGTACATATATTTGGAAATAACAATGCACTACTTTTGCAAGACAAACTTGGTTGCTCCACCATCTTCTCAGGTACACAGCGTTTTTATTTTCTAATAGTTTCTTCCTTAAAGGATGTTTCTATGATTTCTAAATGTTTATTTTATTTATTTATTTGTATCCCGCTTTTATTATTTTTACAGATAACTCAAGGTGATGAACATATTCAACACACCTTCCCCCTCCTATTTTCCCCACAACAACAACCTTGTGAGGTGAATTGGGCTGAGAGAGACACTAGCTCAAAGTCACCCAGCTGGCTTTCATGACTAAGGCAGGACTTGAACCAGGGGTGGGTTCCTCCCGGTTCGGACCGGTTCTCCCGAACTGGTAGTGGCCCGCTGGTGACATCACGATGATGTCACCGAACCGGATCGGTCGGTGCCGGTCCGTGGGGGCCGCCATCTTTTTTTTTATTTTATTTTTTTTAAAAAAATTGGAATTTTTTTTTTTTCCTTCTGAGCATGCACAGAAGCCGACTTCTGGCACTGTCCCTGGGGGTCGCCATCTTTTTTTTTTGGCTTTGTTTTTTGTTTTTGTTTTTTGTTACTGCGCATGCGCGTGTGCGCAAAGCGTGTGCGCGCCCACACGACACGCCCACACGGCGCGGGAGGGAGCGAACCGGCAGCGAGGTAAGTTGGAACCCACCCCTGACTTGAACCCATAGTTTCCTGCTTTCTAGCCTGGCACCTTAACTACTAAACCAAAACAGTCTAATGCTACCCTAATTCTTTCATGACCCTTTCTAGTGAACTTTGGTCCAAAGTAACTTCTGTTGTGCAGTTACTGGGGTGGGCCAGAGCGGTTTCGGGTGGTTTACTTTCTGATGCTGCTACTCTGGGCATCCATCCATCCATCCATCCATCCATCCATCCCACTTGATGTATATGGCTGCCCATCTCATCTGCAGCAATTCTGGGCACATACATGATAGTAATACCAAATTTAATGGTGGTGATATCAGCAGCAGCTAAAATCCTGTATTTCCCCAGATTATTCATTATGGCAACAATTCTCAAAAATGTTGGTCTCAGAATCCCTTTGCATTCTTAAAATACGATTGAGAACTCCAAAGAGCCTTGGTTTATGTGGATTATATCTAGTGATATGTACTGTATTAGAAACTAAAATTAAGAAATTTTAGAAGATACAGTTATTTGACTTTGTGGATCCCCTGAAAGGGTTTCAGGGATCCTCAGGGGTGCTACACTCTGAGAACCACTGCATTATAGCAATAGCAATAGCACTTAGACTTATATACCGCTTTACAGTGCTTTACAGCCCTCTCTAAGCGGTTTACAGAGTCAGCATATTGCCCCCAACAATCTGGGTCCTCATTTTACCCACCTCAGAAGGATGGAGGGCTGAGTCAATCTTGAGCCTGGTGAGATTTGAACTGCCAGATTGCAGGCAGCCGGCAGCCAGCAGAAGTAGCCTGCAGTACTGAACTCCAACCACTGCGCCACCGCAGCTCATTATGAAGTAAGTATCTTAGAATGCTTACTAAAATTGAGTTTTCTGGAATTACAGAGGAAAGGGAGTGTTGGCCTTTAAAAAATGTACAGTTGAAAATACATGACGAATCCAGATCATGCAAGTTACAAGTTGGAGTAAATAGTCAGTCTAGTTTGGGAGGCAGATGAGTTACATTTAACCACTTGCATTGGATCAGCCTGAGATGAAAAGTCCCACAATCTTTCCTGGAAAACGGGAACAGGAAGGGAATTCCCTTTATTTCTGAAGTCAGAGAGGAGAAGAAAGCCATAGAAGCTGTAAAATGTAGCAGGCTTGGGTACAAGCCAACTCTCTTGTCAATAGCAGCTTATTTAATGCAAAAAAAAAAAAAGAGGAAGAAATTATCTTGATTTACATCATTTCTCATCATGGCTAACATGTTTGGTGCAAGGAAAAATGCTGACTCGTGAAACAGCAGTTTGGAGCTTGAAGCCTCAAGAGGGCAAGCTAAGTTTGAACTAGAGAAATAATTGGAATGGTTTTACTCCTCTGAACACTCTTTCAGCCATGAAGCACTAGAATGGGACATGCTTACACTAAAAATGTAGGTTGATACAGGGTTTTATAGTATTCCTTTCCATTTTGGGTGGATCT
The DNA here is from genome assembly GCA_003457575.1 of Thermophis baileyi. Classification (NCBI taxonomy): domain Eukaryota; kingdom Metazoa; phylum Chordata; class Lepidosauria; order Squamata; family Dipsadidae; genus Thermophis; species Thermophis baileyi. The sequence continues at coordinate 332,601 of QLTV01003900.1, read as the reverse complement.
GGGAGCAGCCGTTAACAGAATGTTTGCATATTATTCCAGTAAGTTGGTTTTTCCTAAAGGGATATAGTAACTAAGTGGCTAAAAGGGACGCTGTGGCTCAGTGGCTAAGACGCTGAGCGTGTCTATCAGAAAGGTCGGCAGTTCGGCAGTTCGAATCCCTAGCGCCGCGTAACGGAGTGAGCTCCCGTTACTTGTCCCAGCTTCTGCCAACCTAGCAGTTCGAAAGCATGTAAAAATGCAAGTAGAAAAACAGGGATCACCTTTGGTGGGAAGGTAACAGCGTTCCGTGCGCCTTCGCCGTTTAGTCATGCCGGCCACATGACCACGGAGACATCTTTGGACAGCGCTGGCTCTTCGGCTTTGAAACGAAGATGAGCACCGCCCCCTAGAGTCGGGAACGACTAGCACATATGTGCGAGGGGAACTTTTACCTTTACCTTTTAACTAAGTGGCTGGGGATGATGGGAATTAAAGTGCAACATATAAAGAATACCTTGCAAAATGTTGAGTCATACATTCAGGGTTGATTTTGTTAATTACTCTTTCCTTAGATATGTTATTTTGGCAATTATTTTGTTAAGCTATGTTGTACATTTTACAATGCTAAGATTTGTATATTATCAGGCAAGGAGAATCCAAGCAAAGTCACCAAACTCACAATGGAATAACTATGCTTGAATCTCTATTATTCTTCAAGGTTGTGGTATAACCCAGTTTATACTAAACCATTTATAAGATTTACTTTTGTGTTCACTTATATTACACAGGGTAGGGAATCCCTTTAATCCATTACTTACTTAGACTCTCATAGCAATAGCAATAGCACTTAGACTTATATACCGCTTTACAGTGCTTTACAGCCCTCTCTAAGCGGTTCACAGAGTCAGCATATTGCCCCCAACAATCTGGGTCCTCATTTTACCCACCTCGGAAGGATGGACGGCTGAGTCAACCTTGAGCCGGTGAGATTTGAACCGCCGAACTGCAGCTAGCAGTCAGCTGAAGTAGCCTGCAGTACTGCACTCTAACCACTGCGCCACCTCGGCTCTTATGCATTCACATATATCAAGTCACGCCTGATGTGATGTGGTGGGAGGACAGAAATGTGCAGAAAATATCAAGAAGGCCCATTACTAAAGAATCCAGCCCTGTTGCCCCATCTGTAATGCCCCCTTTTTCTAATCTGGGTAGCATTGATTATCTGTATGGTCACTAGGAGTCAAAAATGGCTTGATGCCACTCAATCAATCAATCAATCAATCAATCAATCAATCAATCAATCACACCTAGCATCTCCCAGTTAGCTACATGAGGCCCTGAATCCCATTACTGTAGCTCCCAAAGCAGGGGTGAAATGCTCCCGGTTCGGGTGTGCCTGCCGGTCGTCAGAGAGCCAGTAGCGACGGCAGCGCTAGGCTTTGCCCACCCACCCGGATGCCGCCATTTGGGTTCTTTTACCCTCTGCACATGCACAGAATGCTTTGCACATGCGCAGAGGGTAAAAGAACCCAAATGGCGGCGTCCGGGCAGGTGAGCGAAGTCTAGCGCTGCTGTTGCTACTGGCTCTCCGACGACCAGCAGGCACGCCCGAACCGGGAGCATTTCACCCCTGCCCCAAAGTCCCCCAGGATTATGCTGTTAATATTCAGTGGCAAATTGCAAATTTCTGAAAATTTAATTGCGGTGGAGGGCTCTGCAAGGCTGAATAAATAGTTTCTTCCTATAGAATTCCTAAAATAGCCCCAAATGTTTAGCCCTGCGCTCTCCAGAAAATATTATCACATCAGCAATTATGCCCTTTGTTCCTCAGAGGTCAATTTGAAAACAATTGAAGTACAGCAGCAATTATAAGAGTTGCCTGCCTCTGCCTTAAAGGAATTTGTTGAAAAGTGAGGAAGTGAGTCAACCATGCATTTCATAGTCATGTTTACTGGTCCCCCTAGGCTATACTGCCAAGTGCATCATTGTTTTGATTAAAGAGAACTGCTCACCTAGTAGTAGTGTAAGAACTGTGTGTACATAGAGATAAACCATTCAAAAAAAGACAATAATAATCCTAGGAAAGAAACAAAAATGACTAGAACATATCCCCTCCAGCAACTCATATCCAGATAAGTAGGGATCAACACCAGACAATCAGACAGAAAGTAATACTCTAATCAAGGAGTCACCAAGGAGGAAACTATACCCCTATCAAAACTGGCAGGGCAAACTGCTGTATTTAAACAGGCAGCAAACCTCACACTCACTTTTTAAAGAAGAGATTGGACAACCATTTGTCTGAAATGGTATAGGGTTTCCTGCCTGAGCAGGGTGTTGGAGTAGAAGACCTTCAAAGTCCCTTGAATAAAAACAACAGAATAAAACATATGAGGGAGAATGAAGTCAAGTTATGATGGATAAAGTCTTGCCACCTTTTCTGTGGAGTCCTTGCTGCTCTCTAAGCTTGGATGTTTTCTTGTAGACTTTTCATTGTCCAACTAGGTAACATCCTCAGTGTTCAAACCTGAGCTACAAATATTCTCTTCTATTAATGCCTTATTCTTGCTGCAGCAGAAGGATTGGTAGATGTTCTACCTGCCGGCTAGTGACATGCCAAAGAGGAAGGATAGCATAGCTGGAATGGAATGGAATGGAATGGAATGGAATGGAATGGAATGGAATGGAGTGGAGTGGAGAGAAGTGGAGTGGAGTGGAGTGGAGTGGAGTGGAGTAGAGTAGAGTAGAGTAGAGTAGAGTAGAGTAGAGTAGAGTAGAGTAGAGTAGAGTAGAGTAGAGTAGAGTAGAGTAGAATAGAATGGAATAGAATAGAATAGAATCTGGAAGGGACCTTGGAGGTCTTCTAGTCCAGCCCCCTGCTCAAGCAGGAGAACCTATACCATTTCAGACATTGGACAAACTATACTGGTTGTTAGTTAGAATAGAGGCAGACTAGGATCAGCAGTGTGGTAGCAAATACATTGGTATGATTATCTACTCAAGGATGGATGGATAGCATTTTAAGTCAGATATGGGATGCATGATAAGGCCCAGGGGTGAAATGCTACCGGTTCGGACTGGTTCGGGAGAACCGTTAGTGGACATGTGGCCTGGTTCGCCAAACTGGCAGCAACGGCTGGCTGGCCACGCCCCCGAACCGGTCCCCCGCTCGCCGCTCCCTTGCCCTGCCCCACCCAGTCTCTGCTCTGCAGCTTGCCTGCCTGAAGCGCTGTGCCCGTGATCTGCCTGCCAGATAAGCCTGCGAAGTCGCGGCCTACCTAGCTGCCCCTGCCCCCCCATCCCAGCCCTGCCTTCCCTACTCCATTCCCCACGGCCCGTGGCCCTTACATGCTTGCCTGCATTCCATGTGGCCTTCCTGGCGTCCCCATGGCCAGCTTGCGAAGGCAGGCAAGCATGTCAGGGCCGCAGGCTGTGGGGAAGGGAGCTAGCAGCCTACTACCTTCTCCGCAGCCCTGCCATGCTTGCCTGCCTTCCACGCGGCCTTCCAGTGTCCTCATGGCCAGCTTGCAAAGGCAGGCAAGCGGAAGGCCACGTGGAAGGGAGGCAAGCATGTCAGGGCCACGGGGAAGGGAGCTAGCAGCCTATTCCCTTCCCCGCAGCCCTGCCATGCTTGCCTGCCTTCCACGCGGCCTTCCCGGTGGTCCCCCATGCCCGCTTGCCTTCTGAGGTCGGCGTCCAGCCCGGCCCGGCCAGTGGGTGGGCGGGCGGCCCTTGATGAAGATGCAGCCGCTGCTCTGGAGCTGAGAGGGGTGGCGGAGGTGGCGGTGGTGCTCCGGGAGGGCAGGCGCCAGGCAGATGTCCCGGGGATGCTGCACATGTGCACCGCCTGCCCTCCTGGAGCACCACCATGGCGGCTGGGGTTCACTTTCGTTTCATGGCAGGAGAAGGAAGAAAGCGAATGGTGTCATCGCGGTGGTGCTCCGGGAGGGCATGCGCCAGGGGCTGCCGCCGTCAGCCTTACCAATGCCCTGGGTCCGTTGGGATGATGGGCATGCTGAATATGCCGGCGGAGGATCTAAAGGTAAGCCAATGCTGGCAGTGGGGGAGGGGAGGGAGACCTGCTGCGCTCGGCCTTGGGCGGACATGGCAAGGCTCGCTCGCCTTTTGGGCCTGGTGTGCTTGGCTTCCGCGTTCGGCTTCTGCGGGGCCTTTGGCCGACTGCCACCCGCTTGCCTTCCCCTCCGCCTCGGGTCCCGCTCCCCGCATCCAGCCCATGACAGATGTGCTGCTTCTGGGCCGGGTCGCCCGCCCTCGGGCCCCCGAAGGGCAGGGTTTGCTCTGCTGCCACCGCTGGTGCCAGCACCGCGGCCGCGCAGGAAGTTCCGGGATGGCGGAGAGCCGAGGCAAGCTCTGTCCCCACTGCCGCCGCCACCGCTGCTGCCGGGCACGTCCGCGCAGGAGAACACCCCGGGAAGGGCTCTGTCTATGTGCCCAGACCACGTGTGTGTGTATGTGTGTGTGTGTGTGTGTGTGTGTGTGTGTGTATGTATATGTATATGTATATGTGTATGTATATGTATATGTATGTGTATATGTATGTGTATGTGTGTATTTATATTTTTATCCGTCCATCCATCTATCTATCTCTATATCTCTATCTCTAATCTATATATATATATATCTATAATCTCTCTCTCTCT
>QLTV01003900.1:292424-324439 GCA_003457575.1 Thermophis baileyi | reverse complement strand
GTCGCAGCATTAGAAAAGTTGAGAACCACTGATCTAGAGGGAGGGAGGGAGGGAATGAATGACAGTGTTATGGCAGACAGGTGATGAGAAAGCAATACGGAAAATAAATCAGAATAAAGAAAAAAGTGCAAAGAAATATTGATGAAAATTGTAGTTGTTTAAATTTTCCCACATCAACTGAAAGAAATTTATTTGAAAAGGAACAAAGCAATAACAAAAACATAAAGGTGAAATAGTTTTCTCTGACATAATAGATCTTTGCTGTGTAGCTTTGCAAAACAGAATGATAGGTTTTAGTCAAAACAGAAAAGAGAAGCTTCCTCAGGAATAATGTTTAGCAAAATCTTTATTTATTTACTTACTTACTTACTTCATTAATATGCCATCCAATTACAGGGGTTGTAGGCAGTTAACAATCTCATCATAAAATATCCATAAAAAAAGAAAAATGTTTAAAAACAAAACAAAATCATAAGGTAAAACCAGAAAGTATACTGTAGAAGCTGTGCTTGTGAATCCTATTCCCAATTTGAGCATCCACTCCTCTTTACCTTGATTATTACGATGGTATTATATACACAACAATGTAAAATCACAGCTGCCAATTCTTTATAATGGTTTTGGCCTTCATACACTCCAATTTCTTCCCAAGAATCTAAGAGGTCGTAATGTATCAACATAGTAGACGTGCAGATCCAAGCAGTGTGGACTGTTGTAATTGACAGATGAAAGTTTTGTCAATGCTCAGATTTCCTAAGTGCTGTCCAAGATTTTTGGATATGAATGGTTTTGGCCTTCATACACTCCAAGTTCTTCTCAAGAATCTAAGAGGTCGTAATGTATCAACATAGTAGATGTGCAGATCCAAGCAGTGTGGACTGTTGTAATTGACAGATGAAAATTTTGTCAATGCCCAGATTTCCTAAGTGCTGTCCAAGATTTTTGGATATGGCACCCAGTGTGCAGATAAGATTGGGAACATCATGACCGGTGTATGTCATAATTTCAACTTCAATTTTCAGATCTTGATATTTGTGATCTTCTCAAATTCTTTGCCTCCTATTCTTCTCTCCCCTGATATTCCCACATCAACTATCCATGGTTTCTTTTTTTCAATCACAGTTAAATCTAATGTGTGATGAGCCAACACTTTATCAGTTTGTGTTCGGAAGTCCCACGATATTTCAATCTGCTCATTTTTGACTACTTTTTCAATTCTATGTTTTCACCAATTTTTTATTAATGGCACATGATACTTTTTACAGATGTTCCAGTGAATCATTTTGGCAACTACTGGTATGTTATGTCATTTATAATCAGTTTATATGATCTTGAATGAGCTGAGTATAAGATTTACTGTTTCTTTTGCTTCTTTGAACAATTAGCACTTTGAATCACTGGATGATTTTTCAATTCCGGGCTTGATTGCATTAATTCGAATAGCTTGCGCTTGAGCAACCAAAATCAAGCCTTCATTTTGTTTGTTTTTAATGTTCCAGTTTTAAGTCATTAACAGAATAACTGAGTTGGAAGGGACCTTGGAGGTCTTCTAGTCTAACCCCCTGGTCAAGGCAGAAGCCTTACCAACCCAGTCAAATTGTTGTCCAGTCTATTTTTGCAAACCTCCAGTGATAGAGCACCCATATCCTCATTAATAAATTGTTCTCTCTGTCAAAAAATCTCTCTTTACTTCAAGGTTGGCTCTCCCTTTAACATGCTTCCCCATTTCTCCTTATCCTGCCCTCTGGTGCCTTAGAAAATAAATCAATCCCCTTTTCTTTGTGACAACCCCTCAAGTACTGGAAGACAGTTATCACGCTGCTGCCCCCACCGCCCCCAAATCCTTCTCTTTGATAGGCTAGACATATTTAGCTCTCTCAACCATGGATCATACAATTTAGATTCAAGAGCCTTCATGATCTTTGTTGCTCTTCTCTGCACACTTTTCAGGGGGTCAACATCTTTTTTGTATAATGGTGAACAGAACTGGACACAGTATTCCAAGTGTGGTTTCACCAGCGCAGTGTAAAGCAATACTATCACTTCTTTTTGTCTTGATGCCATCTCTCTGTTGATGCCTAATACTACATTGGCTTTTTTGGAAGCTGCAGCACATTGCTGGCTCATACTTAAGTGGTGGTCCACTACGACACCTAAATCATTCTCACAATTACTACTTTTGAGCGAGGTACCATCTCTTCTGTACTGATACCTTTGGTTTTTCCTGGCTAAGTGCAGGACCTTACTTTTCTCACCACTGAACTGCATGTTATTTAAGGCCCAGTGTTCAAGTCTGTCAAGGTCCTTCTGGATCTTGAGCCTATATTTTGAAGTTTAGCAATCTCCCCCCCCCACCCAAGCTTGGTGTCATCTGCAAATTTGATGAGTTCTCCTCCTATCCCCTCATATAGATCATTTATGAAGATGTTGAAGAGCATTGGGACCAAAACCAAATCTTTAATTACCCCACTGCATGCTTCCTTCCATGTAGATGTAATTCCATTGAGGACTACCCAATGAGTGTGGTTGGTCAATTGCGAATCCATTAGTATAGGACATTATTGAACAGAATTCAAAAGAACAGATACAAAACATGTATCTGAAATTGGATAATCTGATCAACTGGACAGAAATTTTAAAAAATTGACACGGGAGGGGAGTTGGCTTTAATACTGACATCTTCTGAAAAGAAATGGTTTTCCTATGTTTTATTTTATCCCACAGGCCCAATATTGAAGACACAGCAGTTCTGGTACACTGATTGTGTCTCTATATATCCTTCTTTCTCTTCTCTCATACCCCTCCCATAAGCGAAGGGGGATCCTAATGATTTGTACAGCAAATGGGATGTCTCAAAGCAAAAAGGAAAGTCAGGCTAAGATTAATCAGAAAGCAGTGAAATTAATCTCATAACAAGCCAATGGTGCCTCAGGGAAAAATGTGCCCAGCCTGTGTGCAGACAGACAAATCAGCATTCTTTGCTAGGATGTCAGTTGCCTCATGATAAATCAAGAGGGTAGAAAGGAGGATAAAATATATAGAAATCAAGGTTGCCCCAGAAATATGCCATCTGGTGCCAGAAGTGTGGCACCATCTGACTCCTTGATACTTTAATTGTGTAGACAGGCCAAAGATGTTTCTTGGCAAGGGGACAAGACATTCTGCACAAATTCAATGGTTAAATTGGCACTGACTCAGAATCAGCTTTGAAGTTCAAAGCAGATTCTTGGCCTGGTACAGATTAAGGTTATCTTTTTTCCCATTCTGTTCTTTCCTGGCGCAGAATAAATATCCAAGGTTGTTCTTGAGCATAGCACTCTTAGTAAGAAGGAGAGTTCTATCAGTTAATGCTTTCAACCCCAATATAAATATCTTGGCTAATCTGGTTGAACACAAAAGCTCCCTTATAACTTGAAAAGAGATTGTCCTTGTGCCAAAGAGGAGAAATCCCACTCAAGCAGGAAGAATCTAGATTCTCAAATGAACAGAATACTAACTAGACCAGAGCACCAGGGCTATTATTTCTTTATTCAAATTATTTAGTTCTTGCCTTTCAGGATACATAATCTGTGAACTACATCTACATGGAGGGAAGCATGGCTTGTAAGTGTCTCCATATACAGTAAGCACTCTCACAGTATCAACAGTTTGTCAACATTGAGCAAGACTTCAGGATCCTTTCTATGGGGCAATGCTAGATAGGCAAGGAAAGAGTTAAATATCCCATACATCTCCTGAGACTGCTCAAGCTAATAGCATAATTGCAGGGAATTAGCCCAACTGCATTGTGCCACCCAGGGGAAACATTCCTTGATTTCTGCTTACTGTATTCTTTATTAAGAAAAATCATACAGAAACAACAGCAGATTGAGCTAAACAGACTGTAAATTGGCACAGATGATGCCACTTCATGCTTGCTTTTGAAAATTAAACACAGCAATGTGAAACAATTCAGAATTAACTGAGAGGGATTTTTGTGGTTAAAATTGGGCTTCTATAATGCCAACCATTTTCTCCTACTCTTCTGAAGAAGAGTCCCAGACCAGCAGTAGAAGAACCTTGATAGAGGCAATGCAGTCATATTGGACCTCATCAGAGTTTAGCTCAGTATTGCTGGCACAGGCTGGTAGTAGATCTCCACCCTTCAGGTAGACATTTTGTTCCATCTGCACCTGGGGAAACCAGGGCTTGAACTTTTGCATGCAAGGCATGAAACCAACCATTGAACTATACATTAAGTGACTCAGCAGGGCATCTGATGGCATTCTAATTATGGTGTGAGTTTTTTAGATGGGTTGGCATGTTGGTCAGCATATCGTGGGGAAGAAACCTGAATTCAACCTGAATTCGCTGTAAGTACCTGAGAGGGCAACAGGCCAATTGCCTGTAGGTTTCCGTTTGCACACAGAGAAATGCTGCATAATGTGTGATGATAAGCAAAGTGATGAGTGTGGAGGATCATATTTGTCTGCTAATGACTCAGAGGCTGTTTCCCTAGGTGATCGTATTCCCTGAAACTCCCCCACAACCATGGATGGCTTAATCGGGAGAAAGGACAAGGTAGCCGGAGGTTGCCAAGAATCTTCTCAAATGTTTCCCTTGATCCCATCAAAAAGAACCCCACACCTTTCATTTTCTATGCATTCCTGAAGGACATTCTGCAACACTTCTTAACATATTTGAAGTGTGCGTGTGTGCGTGCGTGTGTATGTGTGTCTGTGTCTGTGGGTGTGGGTGTATGCATAAATAGCTCTACATAGGATCTCCACAGCTCTACACAGGATTAAGCTAAAAGTCTCATAGGTACTTTATAAGCATTTCGGCGGGTTCAGCAGCTGCTCCCTTTGTAGGTTTTATTTATCTTGGCTTCACCCCAATGTTCTTCAGAGCTGCATACCTAAATAAAGACCATTTTATTCTCAAACAGCCTTGAGAGATAGGATTTTTTTTTAAAAGGAAGAGAGAGACAACTTGCCTATACTACCTGGTTTTGAATCTGGACCTCCCCAGCTAAAGGCAAACATACCACAATGCCTTTCTACTTACCGAACTTCCAATGTTTTGATGATATTTAGTCAGGGAAAAAGAACTTCCTTGAAATATGTATTACAACAAATTCAGGGGTGGGCTGCTGGGGGTTCGCAGGGGTTCGCGAGAACCTCTAGCTAAGATTCTGTGCAGTTCAGAGAACCCCCAAATCCCACTCCTGGCTGGCCCCGCTCACCCCACCCCACCCTTCCCAGGAGTCCCCACACGGCCCGTTTTGGATGCAGGTAAGTGCAGAGCGCATGCGGAGGCTCCGGGAGGGCGAAAAATGGGCCTACCGGAAGTTCGGGAAGGCCGGAAACGGGCCTGTTTCCAGCCTCCAGAGGGCCTCCGGAGCCTGGGGAGGCCGTTTTCGCCCTCACGGAGGCTCAAGGAAAGCCTCCAGGAGGCTCGGGGAAAGCCCCCGGAGCCGGGGAGGGCAATAACGCCCCCCCCCCCCCGCCGTGGTGCAGGAGGCTGACTAGGCCACACCCACCTTGGCCACGCCCACCCAGCAACCGGGCAGAGAGCCCCTTGCTAAAAAATTTGAAGCCCACCCCTGAACAAATTGCCCTAACTTTAGGAGTTGCCAACCTCTGGCAATACTTTTTTAACTGCTCTACCTAGACTGGAGTCCTTTTAACAGTGATACCTGCAGAACCTGTGCACATGATGAAGTATTTCTTCTGAGGTAGATTTTAGGGTGCACATAGTTCATTCATTACTACATGGTCACTGTCCATTGGATCTCTCATCATTATATGGCATAAATTGACAGGGCACCTAAGACCACAGGAAAATTAAAATATCCTGGGATCTTCTCCCCCAGTGGCTGTAAGGCAAGCTATCTTCCATATTAGCCTATTTATTAAACAGATTGCTTAATTGAGGAATGCTCATAAACTTCCAAAAGAGAAATTTCCTGGGGAGGGATGTAGATTTTTTTAACCCACTTTTATTTATTTTTATAAATAACTCAAGGCAGCAAACATACTTAATACTCCTTCCTCTTCTTATTTTCTACACAATAAAAACTCTGTGAGGTGGGTTGGGCCAGAGGTGGCTTCCTACCAGTTTGGACCAGTTCTATAGAACTGTTATAATGTGGCGGTGTGGGTCGCTAGAACCGGTAGCAACCCGCGCCCCCAAACTGGTTCTTTCGGTGGCGCCATAGGCGCCACCATTTTGTTTTTTGCTTCTGCGCATGTGCAGAAGCTTTTTTTAAGCATGCGACACTGAGCGAACCGGCAGTGAGGAAAACCAGAACCCACCCCTGGGTTGGGCTGAGAGAGAGAGAGTGACTGACCCAAAGTCACCCAACCAGCTATAATGTCTAAGGCAAAACTACAACTCACTGATTCCTGGTTTCTAGCCTAGTGCCTTAACCAACAGACCAAACTGTTCTAGTGTTTTAAATCATCATTAGATGTTCTGCCCAGTTATATTGAGGACTATACAATGGTTATGATGATGCAACTTAAACTTTACATTCTTACATGTGCAGGTGAATTCTTTTGTTTGGTGAGGAAATTGGGCCACCACTTCATCTTTAAAATTCTAAATAAAAACTCCTGCTTACTGCTCGACTCTGCTGCGTTCCACATGTTTGTCAGCACTATATGTCAGGCTTCCATTTTGTGCTTTATTCACATTTTTGGTAGCTCATCTCCTTTCCCTTCCTTAAAGCCCCCTTTTTATTCTGGACTCTTGCTTCTTCCTAAATGCCGGTTATCTAAGGAAAGGAACAATTATTGTGATTCTCATTTTGAAAGAGGTGAGGACTAGTAGTGACACAAAGGAAGATACTTCATTCAACCTCCCTAACACTGTCCAAAAAAATCTGTCATGAGCACCTATACTGCAACCTGTCTGAACCCAATCTCTCTGGAGAGATGTGGCACAATGTTTACCATTCCTAGCAATGAAGGGATGATGATTCTGTAATTCAACGGCCCCCAACCTTTTGGGACCTGTTCCATGGAGAAAGGTTTTTCCCGCGGACTGGAGGGGGCGTGATTTTGCATGCTACCTGCATCTTGTAGATAGGGCTTCACTTGTTTGCACGGCTCAGTTGCTGACATGTTGCAAACCGGTGCTGGCCCATGGACCAAGGACTGGAGACCCCTGCCGTAATTTATCACACCTGGCCAGTCAGTGAAAGCTGACTAAGACACATAGCAGTGGAGGTCGCAAAGTTGATTACCAGCCAATTATCTTCATATATTTATTTGAATGTTTGATTCTAGTTTTTCAATTGTGCTGAAGACAGTGTACAAAAAAAAATGGCACAATCCCTTTTATTTTTAATTATTCAAACACAACAAGATAAAATGAAGCACAACTGATTGGATGGAACAGCTCTTTGGTGGTGGACTGAAAAATAAAAGTCCTGAACTACCTTTAAAAAGTTAGGTAAGATCGTCTCTCCTGTGGAGAAAGAGGTATTCCAAAATGTCCAAAGTTGTGTAAACTACGAAATAACCCAAAATTTAGAATTGGCTGAGAAACTTGCTCCCAATTATATTTTAATTCTTCCCGGACTTCAGACAAATGCTTCCTATGCCTGGCCATCCATTTTTATTCATTTAAACATGTGGCACGGATAAGCATGCCACAGAAAGTAGAGAATCCTGTAATTCACTGGGGCATTTCTGAAGTAACCAACAGAATACTTTTCCCCCAACTCAAACTACCTTGCGTGCCACCAACAAAGAGAGGGAGGAATGTGCCGGTGGGGCGCACTGCCAATGAAGCCCCAGGGTCACATGCCAAACAAACCAATAGTACTTGAGAAGGATGCTTATAACAGAATAACAGAGTTGGAAGGGATCTTGGAGGTCTTCTAGTCCAACCCCCCTGCTTAAGCAGGAGACCCCTATACAGTACCATTTCAGACAAATGGTTGTCCAATCCCTGAGCAAGTGATCCCTGTCTCGCCCTTCTTTTACAGGTAGTCCTCGACTTACAACAATTCATTTATTGAGCATTCGAAGTTACAACGGCACTTTAAAAAAGTGACTTATGACCACTTTTCACACTTATGACCCATTGCAGCATCCCCATGGTCACGTGATTTAGATTTGGACACTTTGACAACTGGCTCACATTTATGACGGTTGCAGTATCCTGGAGTCGTGTGATCTCCTTCTGACAAGCAAAGTCAATGGGGAAGCCAGATTCACTGAACAACTGTGTTACTAATTTTAACAACTGCGGTGATTCACTTAAGAAACGTGTCAAGAAAAGTCGTAAAATGGGGCAAAACTCACTCAGCAAACTTCTCACTTAACAACATACATTTGGGGCTCAACTGTCAGCGTAGGTTGAGGACTACCTGTACTTTCTTCTTTTTTCCTCCGGACATATGAAACAGCCCCCCCCCCTTCCCCTTCGCTTTCATTCCTGCTACTATTATTTTCCTCTTCCTCCTGCGCTACCTCGGATAATTCAACTCCTGCTCCTCTCTAGGGACTTGCAGCGTTTTTAGAGCACCATAAAACTGGCCGCTATGCCGACGCAACAACAGGAGGCCAGAAGGATGACCTAAGGCGATCTAGATGTCGACTCTCCGCCTCCTCTCCGCTCAGACCTCTTTCCAGGCTGGGAGAAACTTCCCGTTTGGGTTTCTCTGTTGCGCCGCCGCCAGAGTTCTCCCTCTGCCGACTTAAGCCCTCTGCCCGCCCCCGGCTGCTTCCCTCGGTTGGCTCCACACGCGCCGCCTCTTGTGGCTTGGAGCGGCTCTCCACGCTGCCGGGCGGCTCTTTCTACTTACCCTCGGCAGCTGTTTCCTCTTCCTTTTGCCCGGCTGCTTTGGAGTTTGGTCTTCCCGCCTCGGGGGCGCCAAAGATTGCGGGGGGCGAGGGGTTCCCTCACAGCACCCGAGATTCACCGTACATCCCATCCAACCAGGCTCTCGCGGTGATGGTGGGTGATTCCGACCCCCGTCTCTGCTGCCCTGGATGCCAACCGGGCAGCGAGATTCAAGCCATCCTCCCCATGCCCAACTGCAAGCTCTACAGCGGGCACCACGGAGAGTGGAAGAGTCTGCCTGGTTGGCTCACCCTCTGGGCTGCCGCTGCTCCTCCCTCCCTCCCTCCCTCCCTACCCTGGGCCAGTCTGAACTACCTTTCTTCGTGTGGGTGCCTCTCTTTCTAAATAAGCATGTTTTTAGGGAATACTATAAACATACTGGAGATACTGATAGCAATGCTGGGGGAAAATAACTCTATACTCTTCATCACAAAAATGAAGTAAAAAGTAAAGTTCTGTTGGGACAACCCAGAGATGAGACTGTCTAAGCCTAAGGAATAAGGAGCAACTTCAAAAGCTGGGAGTGCATCATGTTACAACATTAGTAACTAGAACCAATTTAAATTGTATTTCTTGTGAAATATATTTCTTTCTCTCTCTCTCTCTCTCTCTCTCCCTCTCTCCTACACTCTCTTCCTCTCTCCTCTCCTACTCTCTCTTTCTCTCCCTCCCTCTCCCTCCCTCTCCCTGTCCCTCCCTCCCTCTCCCTCTCTCTCCTACTCTTTCTCTCCCTCTCCCTCTCCCTCTCCCTCTCTCTCTCTCCCTCCAACTCTCTCTCTCTCCCTCTCCCTCTCTCTCCTACTCTTTCTCTCCCTCTCTCCCTCCCTCCAACTCTCTCTCTCTCCCTCTCTCTCTCTCTCCTACTCTTTCTCTCCCTCTCTCTCTCTCTCCCACTCTCTCTCTCTCCCTCTCTCTCTCTCTCTCTCTCTCTCTCTCTCTCTCTCTCTCGAAGCGAAAGCGCAAGGAAGGCATTACACACACACACACACACACACACACACATTACCCACAACATTACACCTCAGGGAGGGAAGGCCATTGCTCCCAACCTAGGTGGCACCGTGCCTAGAGAAAGCCCAGAGATACTGAGATGAAGAGGATCTATTTTCTGACAGTATCCCAGAAGGAGAGGGGAGACGGAGAGAGTTCAGGAAACTGGCACATGTTACAGCTCCTGGCTCAGAGCGACAAAGAGAAATTGTCCCTGACTGAGAAAGAAGAGAGAGGAGAGAGGAGAGGAAGGACACAGGGGCACATGATGTTGGTGGGGGCGGAAAAGCAAGCTCTGTAATGAAGTGAAGGATTGTCTGCTTCGATACATCAGGAGTCTCCATGCCAGAGTGTGTGTTTGGGGGGGGGGGGGATACAACTGCCACCTCCCAAGGTGAATCATCAGCATTCTTCCTGGGAACTGACTATACTATAGTAATATCTGCAGATACTTCATGTGTACAAACTATCCTTCATTTTCCTCTCCGATGAGAACTGAAATTGTTCTCTGTCCTTTGCACAGAGCAGATGAACTATTGTGAGCAACACCCACTGCTTTGTGAAACAGCTGTTGATGTGCATCTTACAGCATTTTCATTGATGTAGTGTTAGTTTGTATTGTGAGCTGCCCAGAGTTGCTTAAGATGGGCGGCTATATAAATATTTTAAATAAAACCAATCAATCAGTACTTTGCCACATTTTTTTAATTGAATGCAAAAGGTTCTGCTGGATTAAAACTTCAAGAGCAGTTGACAGAGGCACAAAAAAACCCATATAGCTTTACCTCACAGACAACTGGTTAACCAGTTAACTGATCAGTAAAGATGCCTTTGAATTAAGCTCAACTCCTAATAGCTATACCAATTCAGTTTTCTTAGCAGTGTTGGAAAAGTGGCTTGATATTGCTTTCTTTTGGGTCTTGTCTTTTTTAATTTCCCAGTTTAATCTACCTGTCAGTAATTCTCCATAATTTCAAGCAAAATCCTTTCCAAGCTCAACCTGGAGATGTCAGGACTTAGAAAGTTTTTTGTGTGTAAAGCAGTGCTGGCTTATAATCATGCTGCATAAATGTTTAATTCAATATGACAGTTCATCGATTTAATGAAATGAACTGCAGACCGCAACAGCTTCAACCAAAATAAGCATTTAAAGAATCTCGGAATTCTTTCTTGTGTTATTACGATTGACGAGTCTAACTAATAGGCAAGAAATCATTATTGGAGCTGAAAACCCCAGGGAGCCACCCCAGAACAAAGCAACTTTGAATGTTCACATATAAGCTAACTAAGAATACTACTACTTTTGAAGAGAAGTATCTTAATTTCATTAACTAACTTCAATTCTTACTTTTAATTGTCAATTGAAATATGTCAAAGAAAGCAAAGCTGTAATAGAGAACAACCAAGAGTGTACTCTGCACTGAAATACTGTAATCCTACAGAAGTACAATTACAGGTGATTTTTTAAATCCTTTCTGTGATAATTTAGAAAAAACACCAGAACATTTGCCCCAAAATAACTCAGTGAACTTAAGCCTGAGATCTTTATATTAGAAAATGGTGAACAAATATTCATTTTATCTACCGCTCTTCCTTTTTTTCTATATTGGCAATTGGAAATGGATGGATGGATGGATGGATGGATGGATGGATGGATGGATGGATGGAGAAAAGCATTATTTTCTGCAGTCACATCACTTCATTTACCAATCCCTAACATCCAAAAGAAAGAAAGAACAACAAAAAGTGTTCAACAAATCTCTTTTTGCCTGGATGTGTAATGATTTACCATTCTTCAAAAATTGTGAAATGAATAAAGATACTTTGAGTACAACTTCAGGAACATTTAAGCTCTTTCATCCAAAGTAAGCCCCAGCCTAAGACATACAGGAAATAACTGGTTGGCCTCCATCTTGTTTGAATAGGACTCCACTTTTGCATTTGCAAAAGATTGGTGCTTCTTTAAAGAGAGTCTAACTTTTTTGTAAAGTCCCTCTAGTTAAATTACAGGCAGGAGAGTATACTCATTTAGGAAGTTGTGATGAATCTTTTTAACAGTGCCATTTCAAGCACAAGTGTGATGTACTAACTCCTTGCTAAATGCGCTTACATGTGCTGTTGAACCAACAACTTTCAGCACCTACTTGTGAATGAACTTAGCGGAAGCAAGCCTTCCATCCTGTAATCTCTAGTTGTAGTTTGGAGCACCAAGATTTAGGGGGAGCCCCTTTACAAGTAGTAACTTCAGATCAAGTGATAAAAGCAAGGATGGGAGTTCTCCAGTCCATAGGCTTAATTCAACCCTCCTCCAGTCCACATGGACCCAATCTCAAAAAGTTTCTCCCCTTCCTTGGCAAGAAACCTCTGGCTGGTCTTTCCCAGGGATTTTTTTTTTTTTTTGCCTCTTGCTCAGTTATTATTCCTCAAATATGTTCTGACCTTTACAGATATTCCTAAAGAAATAGACAAGATGGGCAAAAACGACTTAAAAGAAATGAAGTGGAGGGGGCGGAAGGAAAGTTGATGCACACCTGACTTAAAAATGAAAAATTATAGTTCTGCATCTAATTATTTCAAACTTAAGTCCAACAAAAGAAACATATCTTTCCCATTCTAATAATACAATTTTTCATTACAGAGTGGAAATTTAGGCAGCCCACCTTCCAAATATTGCTGTTACAACTTTAACCATCAACTCTGATTATAGGTTATATACTAACAAGAACATTTAGAAGGCACAGTTGTCCAAGGGAACTAGGTTCACATTCCTCTCTGGTCAGGGCCTATGCTGATTGCAAGGTTTAAAAAAAAAACAACAACTCTTGAATATCAAATGATTATCTAGTGCTTGTCATTCTTATGAATTATTTTTGAGTCACTGGAAGACCTGAAGCTGACTGGGACAATAACAATGGAAACCTCATCATTCAGAAATGACTCCTTTATGAAATAGTTGTCAAATTATTGCTATCCAGGTGTGTTACCCATTTTGTTTAGCCATTCCTACAGCTTCCATTCTTCCTATTCAACCATATTCAACATTTCAGAGCTGGCAACATAGTTAACATGTCCTTTAACCAAAGAGGGTTATTTCCACAGGATCTGTCTTTCCAACTTCTGCAGTCTTTTGGCTTCCAAACATGTTGGACTTTTAGTTCCCATAACTCCTTAGTCAGCATTTTTCCTTTTCCTGCTCATCTTATCTTCCTTCTGCATCATATTTTCTGTGAGCAAGTTTGATGTCAGGGACTTCCATTCTTACTATTTTATGTCAGGGAGATTTTCAGGGTGAAGATTGGAATATAAATGCTTTAAAATTCAGTGAGAAAAGTAGATACAGACACATATATAACTATAAGTTCTTTGACAGGGTATAGAAGAAATGACAACATCTAGAACATGATTGATGTGTTCTCCAACTTTTCCTATAATAGCCTTGATTAGCAGGATCTTAACATTCTAGAGCAGCGGTTCTCAACCTGTGGGTCACGACCCCTTTGGGGGTCGAATGACCCTTTCACAGGGGTCGCCTAAGCGCGTGCTAGCCCACCATGCCCCCTTTGTCACTTCATTGCATGCGGGGAGGGGGAGGGGTTGGGGGTCGTGGCGGCGGGGCAGGGGTCGTGGCATTAGGAAGGTTGAGAACCACTGTTATAGGAGATTATATCCTAGACCTACCTACTTAACTACCTATCTCTATCCTATCTCTGTCTCTGTCTGTCTTCTAGCACAGCGGTTCTCAACCTTTCGGTCGCGACCCCTTTGGGCGTCGAACAACCCTTTCACAGGGGTCGCCGCGCGCGCTAGCCCGCCATCGCGCGCGCTAGGCCACCACGCCCCCTTTGTCACCTCATCGCACGTGGGGAGGGGGCGGGGAGGGGGTGGCGGCGGCGGGACGGGGGTCGCAGCATTAGGAAGGTTGAGAATCACTGTTCTAGAGCTACGTTAACTTCGGAGCCTAACCTGAGTTATCCTCATGCTGTAACACACAACTGCAAATATATATACAGTATATGTGAAATCACAACTGCAACCTGGAGTTCTTTTTCTCTAGAAGTTCTTCTGCCTAGATAAACTATACTGAAGTTAGCCCTGATCAGTAACATGAAAAATGCTATTGTGGTATATTGGCATGTTATAAGGAAACAGGAAGGAGGACAGGATTGCTGCTATCCTTATTATACTAAATCCCCATGCTTTCCATATTTCTCATCACCCTATGATACTATGGATATATTATTATGGTTCATGTCATCAAAGATTTTTCAGAGGGCACAGTTTGGGACTTTAGCTCATTGGCATTACTATATGTAGAAAGAGCCTCTAAATACATATGTGTTGCGTAAAGTGAAGGGCCAAAGCAATGGGATCCAATCCCAATCCCACTCCTTTCATCACATTGCTAGGACAGAACTCAGTTGTGTCTCTATTGATAATTATTCTAGTAGACATAAAATTAGGAGAAAGTCCCAGACAGACAACTGATTAACTGATTTAAGCCGTCCCCTTTTGACCAAGAATGCAGCTGGGGAGGGAGGATGTCTACCTCATGTGGACTATGACCTCATGACTTTTCCTCAACCCCTAGGACTTACCATGACACCATCCATTGACTTCAGAGGGTGAAAGCCCAGGTCAGTTCCCTGCCAGGGGGATACATTCCTGCCATATTTCAACTAATTGAAATCAGGAGTCACCAGCCACCAAAGGGCATGGAAATGGGGTGGGAGGGGGGAGCCTAGAAGGCAAGTTGTATTTAGGATTGCATACCATCTATCTGACAAGGGGTTTATATAAACTCTTTCAATAGCTAGCAAACAATGGAATCATCACACTTTCTCAAGGCCTAATGGGCAGCCAACCAGGAAGCACTACAGTTCTAGACCCTGTTGTAAATAATATTCAGTCCACTGTCATCAGCTTTGGTTTTTTTTTCAATTTGCTACACTGAGAAAGTACAGATGCCTTTCTGGCAATCTCCGTCTTCTCTTTATAGCATACTGCACAGTTTCAACAGGAAAGCAAGATCCTGTTCAAAGACATGGTGAAAATAGTCTTGAGTTGCACTAATAAGAGGAGACCTGGACAAGGAATATTGCAGGGGTGAAATCCAGCAGGTTCTGACAGGTTCTGGAGAACCGGTAGCGGAAAGTTTGAGTAGTTTGGAGAACCGGCAAATACCACCTCTGGCTGGCCCCAGAGTGGGGTGGGAATGGAGATTTTGCAATATCCTTCCCCCAGGAGTGGGGAGGGAATGGGGATTTTCCAGTATCCTTCCCCTGGAGTGGGGAGGGAATGGGGATTTTGCAGTATCCTTCCCCTGGAGTGGGGAGAGAATGGAGATTTTGCAGTATCCTTCCCCTGGAGTGGGGAGGGAATGGAGATTTTGCAGTATCCTTCCCCTGCGACGCCCACCAAGCCACGCCCACAGAACTGGTAGTAAAAAAATTTGGATTTCACCACTGGAATATTGCCTCACCAAGCGAAAACGTAACACTTGTATCATACAATAGTAAGATGCAATTATTTCAACTAAAAGGTTTTTTTTTTTTAAAAAATTGACAATGCAGATGATGTTTAGCAAGGGTTATGTCTTAACTTCCCTATGGTGGAAAATATATTAGGTAAAGGTAAAGGTTAGGTTCCCCTCACACATATGTGCTAGTCGTTCCCGACTCTGGGGGCGGTGCTCATCTCCGTTTCAAAGCCGAAGAGCCAGCGCTGTCCGAAGACGTCTCCGTGGTCATGTGGCCGGCATGACTAAATGCCGAAGGCGCACGGAACGCTGTTACCTTCCCACCAAAGGTGGTCCCTATTTTTCTACTTGCATTTTTTACATGCTTTCGAACTGCTAGGTTGGCAGAAGCTGGGACAAGAAACGGGAACTCACCCCGTTACGCGGCCCTAGGGAATCGAACCGCTGAACTGCCGACCTTTCAATCGACAAGCTCAGCATCTTAGACTCATAGGTTTGGGGCTGTTTTGCAGGTGAGCTGGATTGGTTCAATATTTTAATAAAGCTGTTAATATGGCATTGGGAAGAGAAATAAGTTTTTAAAATATGAATGTACTGTAAAATTATATACCAAAATTTTGGAATCCATTAAATAAGAAATCTGTGTCAGAGGCAACAGAGGTCAGTGGGACAAACACTGCACAAGAGCATGGTTTTGTAATCATAGTTTGTTGAATAAACCACAATTAACAGAGTTCACATGTCACACAGAAGCATCATCCATGCAATAATGGTTGGATTTACACAACACACAAATCTTAAAGAAAGCAAACTATTCTATATCTTTGTATTAATCAAACCACTTAATAGCATGATATTAACAACTTTAAGAATGGTAGGTATCAACAGCCTACTGAATGACAAGTTGATATCATATACCAATTCCAGATAAATATACCAGTTGTTATTTAAATATCTTCATGTGAGGTCCTTGGTGCTTTCTGAGCTTGGTTGTCTTCTTACAGATTAGCACTGATGATGTTACCTAGTTTGGCAATGAAATGTTTGCAAGAAAACAATCAAGCTCAGAGAGCACCAAGGACTCCACAATTCAATCCCGAGCTACAAATATTCTCTTATATTGGTACCAAATATCTTCATCTATACAGTATATGCCTCTTGGAAATCAAGTAAATTTGCAATACAAACATCATTTTGATGACATACTGTAATATTATTTAAGTAGAGAACAATATGAAAACAGATAAAACCCAGATTAATCAAAGAATACCTTTTTCCTATTCTGACATAGGAGATTGCAGACCGTTCCTGGTTAAATTGCCTGAAGTTACTTAATTCAAAAGTTTGCCCTTTCTTTCCAGATACAACAGAATACAGGACACAGTGGAGGCCTGCTATTTCAGAACTCCAAAATTCTGGAGAAATTTGAACCTTCACTTTCTGCAACCAGGGCTGAGGAAGCCACCTTTTGATGGGTTGCGGGCTGTCAATCAAGGGAATCAGTGGAGACTAAATGGTGGAGGGAACTACATTGATCTTTCATATAGAAATGTTGAGATCACCCTCCATTCTGTACCTTCCATTCTTAAAACTCCTTTTTTTTTCTTCTTACTCCAGCTTATCTCCATCCCTCACATATTCTTCTCATCCAGCCTCCTCTATCACTACCCCCTCACTTTAGATCCTGATACTAAGCAACACAATAAAACATTTTTTCTTAATAGGATATGTTTCTCTTTCCTCTTTTACACTTAAGTTTACATAGGCTTTGGCATCAACATCCTTCTCATGATTTATCTTTTGTATATATCTATTGCCACAATGATTGTGTGTATGCACATACACAAACAGATGCATCAGCCAAGAATGATGCACAGGAAAAAGTAGGGATATTAGAATTAACTCAGAAATCAAATGCTTTATGTAGCAAATCCATTTAAACATTAACAGGAACTGTTAATTAAATGCAACATTGAAATCTGCAAGTTATTATACCTGACATTACACTTCGCTGATCCTAATGCTGGCAAGATGCTGGAGTTGGCAGGGGCAGAATGTGTTGAATTAGTACAGTTTTGTGCCTGTCAGTATACATAAAGCTATTCAAATGCAATCTTCTCATCCATCTCACTCCTAAATATCTAAAGATATAAAATTAGGAAAGTTAATAACATGTAATGGAAGAAGACCTACCAACCAGTGGAAAAAATCACCACATGGAATGGTTTCTTCCCCTTCAGTAGAAGTTTTCAAATAGAGGCTGGATATGTCTATGGAGATTCTCAGTCATCCAGGTCATGGTTGTCCCAAAGGTGCTTTTTCAAGAGGCAACTGGACTTTCTGGTTTTTCTTTGAAGACATTTCACTTCTCATCCAAGAAGCTTCAGAGCTTCTTCAGAGGCTGGTTAGTCATCCATTGAAGATGATGTACTGTGTTTCCCCAAAAATAAAACCCTGTCTTATATTTTTTTGAACCCTGAAATAAGTGCTTGGCCTTATTGCCATGCACTCAAAAGCCTGATTGGGCTTATTATCAGGGGATGTCTTATTTTGGGGGAAACAGGGTAGTGAATCCTGCACTGTGCTGGAAGCTGGATTTGATAATCTCTTCCAACTCCAAGATTCTATGACTCTAAAGATCTACTGTATTAAAAGAACAGTTGAGAAGGGTAAAACCCAGAACAACCAAAATGCAACTAGTGAAAATTAGTAAACTAAAAGTAGAGTGAGCCTATCTTCAGTTTAGTCCACATGAATGTCAGCCTAATTTATGGAGTTATTATCAAAACTAGTGGGGAAATCCCACAGAAATTGGAGGGAGTGTTGCTGCTCTATTTCACTTTGGTTTTTTTTTTTTTTAAATAAGACAACTTAAATGTGCAATTATGAAACTTCATTTCAATGTAATTGTACAATTATGATAGAACATGTGGTGTTCTCTAACTTATTTTGTTCCGCATATTAACAATTGTTATGTACTAACTGTCGGTACATAGTTTCACCCAGGTCCAGCATTTGAGCGGGAAAATGCTCAAACGCTATTGGCTGTTCTGTCTGACAGCTCCCTATAAAAGGGCAAGCTGAAAGACCATTTTTTGCTGGTTGTCTGGAGTAGAGCTGAATAAAAGAGCTGTTCTGAAGTCTGTCTCCTGTGATCATTCCCACTACTTAACAACAATTATGATTCTGGGTGGTTTTCTTTCAAATAGGAGGAGGAGCTCCATTTTCACTAGCAGAGGCATCGCGGGCTGATCCTTTGCTGCCTTTGGGAGTTGTGGGAGCTTCATCACTGGAAGCTTTTAAGAAGAGATTGGACTGCCATCTGTCAGAAATGGTATACGGTCTCCTGCTTGAGCAGGGGGTTGGACTAGATGACCTACAAGGTCCCTTCCAACTCTGTTATTCTATTATTATTATTCTGTTTCCAGGCAGGCACCACAGGCCAGATCTAAGCACCCTGCGGGCCTTGAGTTTGACACGAGTTTGCACTAGACCAAACTGTCTCCTTTACAAAAAGAGAAGTGGGGAGGGAGGATGAGATGCTTTCCCCCACTTTGCTATATGGAAGTAAGAGTTGATGTAAGGAGAAATCAAAAGTAAATTCAATCAGAGAATGGATATTTAAAAAATGAGTGTGATAAAACAAAAAGATAGGGCAAGAAATAATGGGTCCTCTATGGTTGTGCTTTGGAGAATGAATGAGGATTGAATTGCAGAACAAAAATACGAAGAGTGAATGAAACAAGAGGAAGAAGATAAATGGAGTTTATGAGATCTCCCCAAAAATAGAGGTCAGGAGTTTGAAAAACGAGAGCCAGCACACAAGGTGATATATGGACATGATATAAGCAACTAGGATGGTTTCTCATGGTAGAAAGCATATCATGGCTTAATCTGAAAGGGGAAAAGATGAGGTACATGTATTGTATACATGTAAAGAAAATATGCTTAAAGTTTTAAAGAGGCAGATAGACCACTGAAACACAACACTAAATTGATTTAAGGCTGGAAATTGTCTCCTATCATAGACAGCTTCATATGAAATAAAGCAACTTAAATCTCAGCTCTGATTCTGACTAAAAACCCATTATAAGCAAAATTAGGAATGGAGGATGCAGTAGATGGTCAAAGATGGATGGATTCTCTGAGGACTCTAGGAACTCTAGCAAACTGCCCTTCTGGCTGATTATTCTACTGCTTTTAGGCATGTTTAGTATCTGACAAAGAAACCAAAAAGTAAGTGAAATCCTAAATTAGTTTTTAAAATTACAATCTAACATTACATGGCAATTGAAGGGAATATTTTAATTTAGTCTTTTTTAAAGTAGAGGAAAATGGGGAATGTCTCCTGCCTGAACAGGGTAGAACAGCCAACACCAATTCAAAACTTTCCAGATCTACCAGGACCAGAGGTGGGTTCCTGCCGGTTTGGACCGGTTCTTTAGAACAGTTACCGCAAAGTTCCCCCCGCTCACTGAACCGGCAGCGATGGCCGGCTGGACACGCCCCTGAACCGGCTCTCTCAGCAGCGCCATAGGTGCCACCATCTTGTTTTTTGCTTCTGCGCATGCGTAGAAGCTGTTTTTGCTTCTGCGCATGTGCAGAAGCTGGGTTTTTAGCACTGTGCATGCACGTGGGGCGCGTGAGGAAGCAAACTGGCAGCGAGGTAAGCCAAAACCCACCCCTGACCAGGACAAAACCTTTCTGAACAGCCTCTACACCAGACTTTCTGCAAATTTAAAATAAATGAGTGTTTAGGGTGGAGAGGCAAAGAGGAATTCATTTCATCTTCAAATTTTGTGAGTAAAGGCATATAGAGCATTACAAATGAAAGGCTCTGTGCCTGTGTCAAATATCAATGCTTTCTGAATGGGATACCAAAGGCTAGCTATTAAGGCACTGGAGCTTAAGAAATCAATGCCTTTTAAAAGGAATTCGTCACAAATTAAATGCTTTATAAAGTTTGCATGAAGTGAGGTAGGCTTACACTGCAATTTATTCCACCACATGAAAACAGTGTTCAGAGAACTCAGTGTTCAGAGAACTCAGTGTTAGCTTCCTGAAAACATGACCGAATCTTGAAAACGTAGGTTTTATTCAATAGTTCTCCTCCTCCTCCTATTCTTCCTCCTTCTCTGAAAAAATACAGTTGCATTGCTTGTGGCAATTGAGTTCTGCTTTGAAATGGTAGGTTACTTGTATTTTTCTAAAGCAAGTAAAAGGTAATAGACAACACATACTTTCAGGATAGAAAACTAAGGAAATTTGGAGACAGAGGGTGGGGGAAGAGAGATTATTTATTTATTCTGTTCAGGTCTTTGGATGGAAGTGGCTTTTCCCATTGCAACAACTTGATCTTTTTAAGGGGCTACTACCCAAAACATGGAGGAGGAGCAGGAGGGGGAGGAGATGGTGGTGAAGATGATGGTGATGATGTCTGGGGCTGAATCTGAGCCTTTTTACATGAGCTCTACCACAGAGACACAATTTCCTTCATCATCCCTCATTTAGCCAGCTTCTAAGCAGGCACATTTTTGTCACATATCAAATGTTTGTAAGCATTGTGCTTGTCACTCATGCCAGCCAGCTGACAAACAAGGAGAGAAATATTTGCAAAGCAATCTCTCTCCCTGGTTTTGCTATGGAGTGGCAGGAGAACTCATAAAAGCTGAACCTGTTTGTCTGAATGGAAATTTACACAAATAGCTAGATCAGTCAAACATTAATAAAAAAATTCCTGCCTGGAGCTAGATTAAGCTAGAAATGCAATTAAAGGAAGGGAGATTAACACAACAGGAGAAAAAGTGGGCCAAAGGCTTAGGGCTGCTATCCGTAACTCTTTTATTCTTCTTCATTTTCCTATAGAAACTGTTCTTTTGAGATGGGGAAAGGCTCAAAACAGGTCTTGTCTCTGTGAAATATCTCCGGGTTGAAGCAATCAAGACTTTTTCCATCCCTGATATTTATTGGTAGCTTCTGTTGTATGGTATGTTTTTATTTGACAAGAAACAAAGCAGGCAGCCTAGGCTATAAACTAGAACAGTGCAATATTTTAATCACTGTCCTGTAAACATCCATTCTCCATCTAACATATTTGAATCTACAGATCAGCCTTTCCCAACCTCTTGACACCAGATGTGTTGAGATCATAGTTCGTCGTTGGCCATGGTAGGTAGCCTTATGGTCTTTGTGTACCATGTGGATCCCAGGTTGGGGAAAATGCCCCATGTCAGCATGGGTAGAAATTCCTGTTAAATATTAGTGAGTGCTAATGTCTGGACTTTCTAGGACCAGAAAAGAAATCAGAACACTTGTTTCTCGCCCTCCCATCCCCCAATCCTTCTCTGTGTCATGTCCCATTGGTTATTCCATAGGTTAAAAGTAGATCAGTTATACAGGGTTAAAACCGCAATTTTATCAGAAAAGTCCTTCCTTCCTGGGAATACAGTTGCAGTGATCCATCTGAATTCAAGGCAGGTGTCAGGACATTGTGGCTGTCCAGAAGCCTAGCCATCTCCTATTATTGGCCATAAGGACTGGGTTCCTGAAAGTATTGTTCAGTAACTATCTGGAGGATTAAAGAGTCCCACATCTCTGTGGACTACATGTTGTCCTTGCTTAGCAACCATAATTGGAATTATTAAGCAAAGCAGTCACTAAGTGAAACCAGAACTGTGCTTATGATCTTACTTTAGCTTTCCTTTGCTTTACAGACCTGCAAAGATCACAAATGTGAGGAATGGTCACTAAATTGCTTTTTCATCACTGACATAACTGTGAATGGTCACTGTACAAAGCAGTTGCTAAATGAGATCTACCTACCGGTATATACTATTTTCTCAGCTCTCCTTTTTTCATTTTGTAAATGTTTTTCAAATCCATAAGGGCAAGCTGTCCCAACATCCAATTTAAAAAGATTTTTGTTCCTCTGTTGATTTCATTTTACTAAAAACTGTATAACCACGGGAGCCCTCCCTCCACCTTATTAACCACTGTAAAATGGCCATCTTAGTTTTTTTCTTTGAAATTTATAATGTTATAATCTCATGATTTTAGAATTTTTAATCTTAAATTAATTTTAATGTTAACTTTATATGCTGTTTTATATGTTGATTAAACTGTACACTGCCCAGAGTCCCTCCTTGAGGCAAATGGGCATTCTAGAAACATGAAATATATATAAATAAATCTTCATAATTCCATGCATTGGTTCCACCCCATATTTTCATCTCCTAAGTAGCAATCATGTTAGCCTGTTGCCACCCAAACAAAAATATCTGAGTGCAAAGGTAGAAACTGGAATTTGCTTTAGAGAAGAATAAAACATAACAGCTTGCAAGGTTTTAAAAGGCTTTTTAAAATAAGCACCAATGCAGGGATAGGTGACCTCAAAAGCAAAGTGACAATGAGTGCGTCCAGACCAGCTGCAAGATAGGCAGAAATTCAACTAGTGAAGCATAGGCATTGCTAGGTTACATGCAGTATTATTCTCGGACTAGTCCTGCAAGACTAATAATATTATAGCAAGTTTAAAAACTGAAGAGTGTGAAGATGGCAATTTGCATATTAGTAAAACTTCCTACATTCTTGCCTCTCCATGCTTCCTGTTTCTCACACAGTTGTCATCGACTGAAAAGCCTTGGTCAAAGGAAAGGTGTCAGCTTTTCGGGGCTACATGTAATCCTGTGCTCAGTGGATTCCTGTAATGGTCTGCACAATGGCTGCAAGGAACACTCACAGGATCATCCCACATGCCATATTTTTTTGTACAAGCCTGAAAACAACTTGGCGCTCTATAATTGTTTTGATTTGCAGCTCCAGCCAATGTGTGCTATGACAACAGAGAGGATGGGAACGGAAATCCAAAGCATCTAGTTTGCCCATCCTATTGCATAATAAAAACATGTCCAAGTAGGCACCTAACACAGTGAAAAATAAAAGCACCAAAGATGGCTAATTGAGGCAGTTTCCTTATGAAATAAATCTTGCTCCATTCATGGAATCAGATGTGAGATGATGGCTGTTTTCCATTAGTAATCTTCCTGAATTTGGCACTGCTTCTGCTGTTTATTTTTTCTTACTGGAAAAAAAATAATTAAGGAGGAAAAGTGCACAGGGCCTGCTTGTTTATAGAAATGAAGTGATCCATTTAGAAGCACCCTGAATTATTTGTTTACGTGCTGTGATGCAGTGCAGTCCCTTCATACTTCAACCACACCTACAAAGAAATGTCTACAAGGCAACCCTCATACTGTATATTTTATACACCGTATTCCTTAATAACCCAGTGAGGTAGATCAGGCTACGAAATGACCATAAGTCAATATTACTTAGTGGCGTTGGCAAGATGAACCTTGCATGTTTTGTTTTTCATGCAGCAGTTCAGCCCCAGACTGGGTCGCTTTCTTGGCCTAGAGATTTGCACTGTTGCCTTTTGGAGGATAACAGCTGCAATGGATGTAATGCACCACACACACACACACACACACACACACACTGCCCTCCTTCCTTAGAGATCTTGAGCACCTTTGCTGAGAAACAGTAAAAGATTCTCACTTCCTCCCTTTCACCAGACTGCCTGGTTCCCACTGCAGGAAATCAGCAATTTTATTTAAGGCCATTGGGAGGGTCTCTTCGCAAGTTCTCCAAGGGATCCTGGTCATAATTACTCGTTATCTGCTGTCATGAACTCTCAGCCAATTAGCTGACAGGTGGGGAAAGCAAGCAAGGTCCCCCAGTGTCCGCAAATGGCAGTTCTGACATAACTAAGTGCTGCACCAACCTGTGGATCGCCCACCCCTATTCTATTCTTTTACCATATTGTATGTGTGCATGCCTTCAAGTCAGTGTTGATTCCTGGCAACTGCCTGGGCCAGTCTTTGCAGGTCTCTTGGCAAGATTTTGGAAGTGGCTTGCCCTTGCCTCCTTCCCAGGGCTGAGAATGAGTGACTGGCCCAAGGCCACGCAGTTGGCTTCGTGCCTAAGGCAGAACTAAAACTCATGCTCTCCTGGTTTCTAGCCTGATGCCTTAACCATTTCATCAAACTGGTTCTCTTATACTGCACTGATTTTTCTAATATTCAGTATGAGGCATACAGTACGGTACCTTCACAACCTCAGTCTTCAATGAATGTCTTCATTTTATTCTTACTGTTGCCCCCTTTTTTCAGTTAACTATGGATTTGTTAGGATATCCTCTTAACCTCCAGAAGGTGGTGCTGGTGCTGTATGCACAAATGAATCTCGGGTATGCATTATGTACCTGAAAAGGAAATGTATAGATCTGGTATATTTCAAGCTTTGTGCCTATTGAGGCAAGCTGAAAAGGCATCATATTGGACAATACAATATTAGCTATTCACAGTTTAGGTTATGACGACTTTTACAGAAATTCATATACGAAGATATTAATATGCTTCTACTGTAGTGATATAAATCCATACAAGGATTTGAAGCTTAAAATTCCAAGGAAGACTGTTTGGGATGCTTCTTTTACATTTGGAATATATTTTTGAGCACAAAACATAACACAAACGATCATTTAAGTAAGATGTACATATAGAAGTATATATATAGATGTATAGAAGCATGGTCTTTCTTTCCTTATAACAGGTCGCTGAGATTAATATGCTTTCTTTAGTATGTGTTTAGATCCCATCAACCTAGTATATATTCATATCCTGTTTATTTTCAACAGAATGGCTCTCAGATGTGTGCACTAAAATTGTTTCTGGAGCACAAAGAATTAGTTTTTTATTTCTAGGGCCAGGGTTGGACTGGGTTCACAAGCATGCAAACTATAAAGTAATTTGTTTGCCTTTGGGTAGTTTGGGTTGTAACTCATAATTTATTACTGTTTACTGCGCCATTTTTGGTTTATTAAATGAGCAGTGGTTTAGCATGATGTGTGAACCAGACGTCTGCTTCTGAGTTAGTTATGTTTACAGATTCTGAGCTTGAGAATTAGAACTTTCACACTTGTAACGGAGGTAATAAAATTGTGAGACTGTAACTGCATAAGAAAGGGGGATTTTGTGTGTGTGTGTTGTGCACACATACACACCACCTACTATATTAGCCATTCAATATCTACTGCAGTTCTGCTATATCAAGTATGGCATATCCATAAGAGGAAGGTATACTTCACATAAACATTTCACAATTTCAAAACTAATAGCGACGTCGCGCCTTTTCAGATGTGGAGGTGCCTTCCTTCGGCCACCCTGGCGCCTGGTCTAAGGTGGGAAATGTGTGGGTCCTTGTTTCACCGGCCTTGTTGCCCCCCTTTTCACATGCTCTTGGTCTGCGACTCTCGACTTCGCCCTTCCCCCTCAGGAGAGGAAGATGCGGCGCTGCGCCTCCGGAGGAGGAAAGGGCACCAAACGCTCGAACCCGGAAAGAGGTTTTCCGTCGAGAAACTTTCGGTTTGCCGGTGGAGATCGGGAGGTCTCAGAGGAACCGCAGGGCCAAGGGCCGGAGGGGCGGACATGGCGGTGAGTCTCGCAGCTGCAGGCACTTTGCATCTGACCGGAGGACGGGCGGACAGAGACACTCCGCTGTCTCCTGATCGCGCCCCAAAATTCAACAGTCTCTGGATCCCGCCTCAAAGTCCAGCTATCTCTCGATCACTCCCCAAAATCCGGCGGCCAGCGCTCAACTCGACCCGCAGGACGTCGAGAAGCACTTCTCGGTTCCCACGCCCCTAACCTGACCTGTCCCACCGGGAAGCGAGCTGACCGGGCTTCCGATGAAACTGACCAACACCATCTTCCAGCTAGCCCGTTCACCCCATCCGGGGTTGGATTTCCATTAAGTATCTCAAAGTGCAGGAAGGTTAACCTACGTGGTTAAGTACTTTCCTTCACAGGAACTGGTGTAGAAATCACCCTCAGAAAAAAGAGAGAAAATAGAATATATATCATCCCTCACATACATGTCTGGAAGGGAAGGTCTGCAATGCTCCTTTTCATTCTTCCCTTTATCTGCAAAGCAGCTTTTTAAGGTTATGGTTGCATTTCGTTCAGAAACTGAACCAGCCTTCCCAATAACACTACCTAGTGGTTCACAGTATCATCTGAAAGACCTGGCAATCACAGTGGTACTGGGCTTTTGTTTTTGCCTCAAGACATACTGAATTCCCCTTTTGCTCCAAATTGCAAACTGCCCACCAAATCACAATGCAGAAAATAGCAGAGAGAGTCCAAGTGATTGCAGCCGCTCTTCCTGTTGCCCCAGCAAGGTCTGAATCTAAAAGGGTTAGATCAGGCCTACATTAGTGCTCCCTTTTCTGGAATCCATGGAGATTCTAACATCACATTTTCCCTTTAGGGAAGGAGTGACTTCCAGTGGAAAGAGGAAACTACTCTTGTCTGGCTATCTAGAGGTCCAGTGTTAGAGCTGGTTTTTCTAGTCCTCAGCTAGGATCCAGCCTCTCGAATCAGGTATGTGCAGCCTGGGCTGCTCAGAAATTAGGGGCAAATGCCAGGATTGCCAGCAGCAGCTGCCCTGGGGGAGGGGGGGCAACATGAAGGAAGCAACTGTAAATAGGTAGCTGTCTCTGTCAGGCTGGTTGAAAACTGCCCACAGGCAGGGCAGCTAATTCTCGGACTTCATGAGGTCCACATTTGAACTTGCCTACAGGGAAAACATCTGAAAGGTCTCTACAGAGCTACGGTGCAGAACTGAGAGAGCCAGATCTTCTACAGGTTTGAGAGGCACAGGGTCAAGGGTAGGGAAGCAGAGGACGTCATTTGGCCTGGATCTTAAGCTCAGAAGTGGCTGAAATTTATAAATTTGCATTTTAAAAAACAGCATTTAAGATTTTTGGATTTCTTGGTTAAGATTTTTGGATTTCTTATTTTGTGTCAGTGGGTCATCATTTGTTGTTCTACTCATGGGCTGCAAAAGCTGGGAGTTGCCAAGGTCTCTCTTGACTTCTTACAAAGCCTGAAGTGGTTTGTAAATGTTCCTTGAATAGGCCAAAGATGCAAGGCATTTTGATTGGGGACTAAGACCTTTTCAATTATTAGGCAAATATAAGAGAAGGCAGGTTTGGTTACTGGGATATTTTGTGTAGTTCCAAAACTAGCTAGAAAATATCGGGGGGGGGGGGGGGGGGAGAAGGGGGGGGATTCATGGATTCCACTTGATAAAAAAAGTGCCCACAAAAGAGACCTAAAACCAGTGGTGAAATCCAATTTTTTTTAATACCGGTACTGTGGGCGTCGCTTGGTGGACGTGGTGTTGCTCTGTGGGCGTGGCTTGGTAGGCGTGGAAGGGGAAGGATATTGCAAAATCTCCATTCCCACCCCACTCTGGGGCCAGCCAGAGGTGGTATTTGCCGGTTCTCCGAACTACTCAAAATTTCCGCTACCGGTTCTCCAGAACCTGTCAGAATCTGCTGAATTTCACCCTTGGGGAGCATTAAGGAAAAAAGGTTGCTACAAAGCTGAAGGGAAATGAAGTTTGATTTTGTGATGGTTGTTTCTGTTTTCTAGTGCAATCTTTATCCAAATTAGGGAGGGGTGTTTGTTTGCGCCCCCCACCCCCCGCTGCCGTTCCTTTCAGAAGAACAGATCAGAATGGAAAATAGGGTGGGGAATAAAGGAATATATGAAGGCAGGAATAGAAGTATGGTTGGCACAGAAACTCAGGCTGAAAAGCCCTTTGAAGCTGAGGGTGAATAATGAGAAACTAACTGAGGAAGTATTACTTCCTCCTGAGTTCACATCAGTTGGGACAGAAAGGAGCTACCTAACAGATGGAAGAAAAATAAGTCATTTCCAAGGCTATCATATTTACCTCTTTGAAAATTATTAGAGTAACAGAGGAGGGTTGGACCCTTAGGAATTCAAAGTCTCCTTTAATTGACTCCTAAAATCAAGTAAAACAAGAAGGATTAGTCCTGATTAGGACTTGGATGGGAATCTTCTAAGAAATACTAGGAGGGTGGACTAGATTGAGAAGTTGAAAAACCTTCCCAGAAGAAGATATTAGCAAACCACGTCAGCACTGCTTCCAAGAAAACTGCTTAGATCTATCTGAGAAATCCCCAGGAGCTAAACTCATTGTAAGGGAGACTCACCTTCCACTGTCCAGGAATCACTACCAGGAGAAAAGGTGATGGCAGAAGTTTCCATCACCAAATATGTCTCCATGGAGAGGCATATTTGCACTTCTTGATGATCCTTGCAAGGGGAATGTCCACCTGAATCCATCAGATAGCAAACTGTTTGGGTTACCAATTGAAGGAGCACCTAGAACAGCAGATGAAGGAGGAGGAGGAGGAGAACCTACTTACTAGTTTCCTGCCTGTCTTTTCAGCCTCCTGGCTTCCTTCTTGTGAGCTAGGAAGAAAGGACAGGTGGCTCCATGTTTTCAGAAGACAGCTGCTGTGAAACACTCATCCTAACCAATGTTGGCCATGTGAGATTAGTATTAGTTCCTTGTATGTTTTAGGGAAGAAATTATTGCTCAGAGTTTTTGGCACTTTCTGGATGGAAAAAAGGTTTTGCTTTATCAGGATTAGTAATAACTGAATATCAATAATCTGCAAACTATTATGAACACACAAAGATTCAACTACCCTCTCTTAATATAGAAGGTTATATACTGTGCATTACATTCAACCTATTTTTATACTGATATTTTTAAAATGAGTGTTGTGCATGTCTGTGCAGCCATCAAGATATGAAATTCCCAGAATAAGGGATCCCTAACAGTAAATATTTAAATAATAATACATATTTAAATAATTTTTATTTGTTTATGACACCAGAATCTGCTTCCTTGAAATATCCTTACTGTTCTTGATGACTGTAGACATAGCATGGAATTTCCTTAAGTAATAGCTGTTTCCTTTGAAGGATTGGTGATATGGAACTATGGCTGCTGACAGAGAGATATTTCATGTGATTAAGGATTTAAAGAGTAAGTATATATGGCTGCTCTCTTCACTGTAGGCATTATAAAATGATGGGCATTATCAGGCTTCTGCTTGGACGTTGGGCATATTTCTCACATATCCCTTGGAATGGTATTCTTTTGTATTATATTATGTTTCATACCTGGTGTCTGAACAAAGCACAATTGATGGCTGGGGAATAGGCAGTTTCTGCTGACCTTCCCCTTAGGAGAATCACTTAGAACCCAGCCAGAATTAGAAAGAGTGACCAAACCCCAGTCATTGAAGAGAGCCTGTTAAAATTAAAACGATTTTTCAGTTTTGCTCTCTGGGAGATTAACATAATCTCTGGGCAAATCTCTAGGTAGAAAGAACTAGCCAGAAAACCTAAGATAAGTGCCTATCATGCCACAGGCTAGAAAAGAAACCACTCGGAATGGGATAATTAACCCAATGGAATCATGTGTGCCCATCCGAGTTTAGCAGGAGCTTATACTGGCCTCAGTTATGCTTCTGTGGCAAACCTCATGAATCCTCACTGCATTTATTTGGAGTTGCCCACCACAACATGCCTTCCTGCAATTTGAAAGATGTCTGTAAGAATAAAAGGCAGATTATTCTAAGCCTCACTCACTGCATCTACATTATCTAGCAGGGATGCCCATAAACTGAAGAAATTATTCTGATGCTTCCCTGATACTCTTATATCAGACTTTACACATAGGAGGTTATGACCTTAATGCTGTCTGTGTTGACATTGTTGTGACTATGACACTGTCATATATAGGCCTCGAACAGATTGCCATCAGAGATGGGATCACTGGGTAAGATCCTAACCCAGACGTGGATGGGTTCTTGACAAAACAGATTAACAGGGCTGGAGTAATAAAATTAAATTCAGAGTAGACTTGGGTTGTCAGAAGTTCAGTGATAAAAAGTACAGACCCTCCCAGTCAATTTATCCTGTACGGAGGCAGGGGTACACCTCAGCTTTCTGGCTAAAGGTATAAATAATAAAACAATAAGTACAGCATCCCATCAGTTAACATATTTTACTCTGTGAGTCAATCTGCCTTTGATTGATTGATTGATTGATTGATTGATTGACTGACTGACTCTCTGCCCAGAACAGATCACACTGTTTTTAAAATCTGTTCCTTTGCAAGAAGGGAGGTCATGGCATAAATAACCTTGCTGAATGAGCTTTTCTTTTATGCTCTTTCCATCATCTTCCTTTCTGTACATGAGAACTGTGTGCAGCCTTTAACAAGTTTTCATGGGAGTCAGTCTCTTTGTTTTTTTTGGCTAGACTATCAAGTCCCTCTATGGCAGCGGTTCTCAACCTGTGGGTCGCGACCCCTTTGGGGGTCGAACGACCATTTCACAGGGGTCGCCGCGCGCGTTAGCCCGCCATCTTGGTGCCACCGTCACTTGCAGGGGTGAAATGCTCCCGGGTCGGCCGTGCCTGCGGGTCGCCGGACAGCCGGTAGCTACAGAAGTGGGAGACTTCGCCCACCCGCCTGGATGCCGCCATTTGGGTTCTTTTACCCTCTGCGCATGCGCAGAACGCTTTGCGCATGCGCAGAGGGTAAAAAAACCCAAATGGCGGCGTCCGGGCGAAGTCTCCCGCTTCCGTTGCTATCAGCTGTTCGGCGACCCGCAGGCAAGCCCGAACCGGGAGCATTTCACCCATGGTGCCACGCCCCCTTTGTCACCTCATCCCGCGTGGGGAGGGGGCGGGAGTTGTGGCGGCGGCGGGGTCGCGGCATTAGAAAGGTTGAGAACCACTGCTCTATGGGATCTTCCCAGATATATTTCCTCCTTATTCCTTGTTCTGATATTTTGGCTAGATTCTAATGGGTATGTTTGGCACACTCTCTTCACCTGATTTTGACTTTAGGAGGAGAAATGCTACAGCAGGACTCAGATTTTTTTATGAATTCCCTCTTTCCCCCACTAGATACACTGGTTGATTTGAACCAAAACTACCGGGAGCGGGGTCTTCCAGTGACAGATGGTAGCCAGGAACTGCAACCCTTCTGTGCCCAACTGGAATTTCTACTGCAGGTATGAGACTCAATTGTCAATTCTAGGACTTTGCTTGACAATAGGACTCTTGGGCTCCTGGAGGTAATAGCAAGGGTTGCTCCAGTTTCAGAAACCCTCTGCTAGGACTTAGTTCAGATCTCTGGCAATGTAATCTGCTTCTCTTGAAGCAGGGAGAGAGGGGGAAGGGAGGAGAAGGAGTGTGTGTGTGTGTGTGTGTGTGTGTGTGAGAGAGAGAGAGAGAGAGAGAGAGAGTGTAAGGGAGAGGTGGGGGAGAGAGAGAAAGAGCAGGAGAGAGAATAAGGGAGAGAGAGAGAGAGAGAGAGCGAGCGAGCAGGAGAGAGAGGGAGGGAAAGAGAGAGTGTGTGTAAGGGAGAGAGAAAGAGCAGGAGAGAGAGTAGAAAGAGGAGAATGAGTGTGTGTGTGTGTGTGAGAGAGAGAGAGAGAGAGAGAGAGAGAGAGAGAGAGAGAGAGAGAGTGAGGGAGAGGGGGGGAGAGAGAGAGAGAGCAGAATGGAATGGAATGGACTGGACTGGAATTCAGCAAGGTTTCTCTTCCGTATCCCTATTTGCTCTTCTAGGAGAGGGAGAGAGAGAGGGAGGGAGGGAGATGGAGGGAGAGGGAGAGAGAGAGAGAGAGAGAGAGAGAGAGAGAGGGAGGGAGAGGGAGGGAGTGGAATGGAATGGAATGGAATGGAATGGAATGGAATGGAATGGAATTCAGCAAGGTTTCTCTTCCCCACCCCCATTTGCTCTTCTAGGAGAG
>QLTV01003900.1:279483-292335 GCA_003457575.1 Thermophis baileyi | reverse complement strand
GAGAGCGCTCCAACCTCTGTGTGTGTGTGTGTGTGTGTGTGTGTGTGTGAGCGAGAGAGTGAGGGAGAGAGAGAGGGAGGGAGGGAGAGAGGGAGGAGAGAGCTGTCCTAGCTAATTTCTGCTCATTGCATGTGTTGGTAGCCACTACTACCAAAAATCCTCATAGATGACCCCAAAGAAATACTGTATAGCCCCCAACTAAAGATTGATCTTCTACTCCTGGATTATAGAGTACATCACAAGAAATACAATTTAAATTGGTTCTAGCTACTAATGTATGCACTCCCAGTTTTTGAAGTCGCTCCTTACTCCTTAGGCAAAGTCTCATCTCTGTGCTACCCCAACAGAATTTTACTTTTTGCTATGTGATGAAGAGGAGGAGTACAGAGTTATTTCCCCCCCAGCATTCCTATCTGAATCTCCAGTATGTTTATAGTATTCCCTAAAAACATGCTTATTTAGAAAATATATAACCACCTATTCTTCAGTTCTGTCACCAGTCAGTTTATAATCAGCTACTGAATTGTTAATGAAAACATCAATGAAGAATATACAAACATTAATATTATTTCACTTCCTCCATATTCTAGTATGATTTGAAAGAGAAGAAAAATCTCTTTGGACAGAAAAAAGATTATTGGGATTTTCTGAGCCGAAACCTCACCCGGCTAAACAGCAACCCACATGCAGGGATTCAACATGTCACTTCTTTGCACAAAGTAAGATTAGCTTATATTTTATGTGAGTTTATTGTGGAATATGGAGCAGTGTGGACTGGTGAGAACAAATCAGCTATGCTGCATTTCTCTTTGCCATGGGAGAACATAGAGGAGGTATGGGGAATTCTCCACCTATGGAATGTTCCAGATATTGATGAGTTACAATTTCTAATATCTTAAACTGCAAGGCTAATGATGAAGGATCATTCATCACTGCTAGCTGGGCTGTTGTGAGTAGTAATTCAGCAACATCTGTGAGTCATCCACTGGTGGCTTAAACAACCCACCATTCAAGAAGCAAGACATTAAGATGATATTCACGAAGATGACAGTAAATGCTGTTATGTTTCTACAGTTCTTTTCAGCCTGGTACCTTCCAGATATGATATGTTACAAATCCAGCATGCTGGATGAGGTTTCTGGTAACTGTAGTCCAATTCATCTATCTAGATTCTAGAGGTTGTTAGGTTTGGAAAGATTGAGGTAATTAATTTTTTCGTTTTTGGAAAATTGTGGAATATGAGTGCATATCATAAGAAACACTAAACATCTTACAAAAGGAAATGTAGTTACTATAGCAATCTGGTTAGTCAAAACTATTTGCCAAAAGTACATTCCAAGATTAGCTCTTCACATTTATCTCTTTCTACAGCTCCATTTTTAAGCTTTTAAAGATCTACCCAGATACACGGTGTTCTTTTTATTTTTAATGCCTGGGACCAAGATAATCTCATTGCAATTTCCTTAATTTGAACAAATTTGAACAAAGCTGCATTTCAGCCTTTCGTGTCAAGAGCATTCTGTTACTGATCACATGTACATATAAAAAACCAAACTGCAATGGCTTGTTCTAACCATAATTTCTTGAACAACCCCTTTCACTTGCTTTACAAATAATTCTGAATCATAAACTAAAGTTTATAAAACTGAAAATTGGGTTTGCACACTGTGATAAATAAAACTGAATATGCTACATTATTTCTTAGGTCAGTGTACAGTTGTGGGATTTGTTGAATGGAATTATTGAATAATACTACATCCCTTGTTGGCAACCTGCATATGCCCAGGAGTTCATACTGTATTTCTTCCAAAAACATTCTTTTCCAGTGAAATAATGAGATGTTCTAGAATTGTGCTCTGCGTTTTAAATAGGAATTAGTCTTTGTGTTTGACAAAGGGATCCCGATAAGAAATGCAAATAATGTTCCTATGGTAATATCCATGACATATAGCCGTGATGGTGAACCTATGGCACGCGTGCCGGAAGTAGCACACAGAGCCATCTCTCCGGGCATGCGAGAGCCATCGCCCATTGCTCTTCCGTGTTCCAGCGCGCCGGCCAGCTGGTCTTTGCGTGCGCATGCGCGCCAGAAACCGAAAGACCAGGTGGCCGGTGTGCATGCACGTGCCGAAAACCAGAAGATCATCTTCCCGGCGCGCGCATGCACACCGGGTGGCTGCTCTTCCGGTTTCCGGCACGTGCGTGCGTGCGTGCCCCCCCCCCATTTCGGCAGTCAGTGCCGAAAAGGTTCACCAACACTGACATATAGAAATACTTCAAAGACCCGTGGTATCTAGTATTTTTAAAGAATCTTCTTCTCTTTAATTTCTACCTTTAAAGAAGAAAAATTTTGAAATTTTGTCATTTAACAATTATAATACACACAGGTTGTGCTTAGTGTGCGTTTGATTAATGTAATATTCTATTTAGTGCATAATGTAATTCGATACCAGGTCATGCTTAATGCGAACCAAAATTCAATTATTGCAAGGAATGCTCATGCTCAATTAAGGCTAACTCCCATGTTGTTGCAGTTGGGATTTTAGACACTGTTAATCTTTGTGGGTGCAAAATGGAAGAAGGAATGATTTCACATCTGTCTTTCTTTTATTAACATCCTTTAAACTTAGTCTATCGATAGAAGCAGACATTGTCACTGATATTCTGGTCCTTCTTTCAAAAATCTATATTTCAAATGTTATAGTGTTCTGTGTCATTTCGTAAATCCCAATTTTTATCAACACCAAAGGCAGTTTTCTTTCTGCCTTGCATCTTTAGTCCCCTCTAGTGTCCAATTTAAATCATCTAATTAAGTCTCTAATTTCTGTTATGACTTACAGTACACAACATAATTCTGGTTTCCCCAAAAAGCTGTTTATTTCATGTAGTTGGTTCCAACATTTTATAATAAAAGTTTAAATATTCCAAATTTCTCTAGTCCCTTAATTCATGTATAACAATTTTGGTTCCAAATGTTATTTAAATATTTTGCCATTTATTTCAAATTCTTTAAGTTCTTATACATATAGTTAGTTTTTCTTGTGTATAGAAATGAAGATAGACTTACCAGGTGCCTTTTCAAATTTGTCATCCCAAAGATCTCTATAGCTTTAATATAGTTAGATAAGCAATTCCCAAAACTGGTAGAAGCAAGAGTAGTAAACTTAGTGTTCTTTAAAAGGCTTCGTCATGGTTGTGAATTTGATAATTAAACCCTTTATCTCCTGGCATTCAAACCAATGGGGGACCACTGTCCTGCCTAAGGAGCATATGTGGGCCCCATCTCCTTATCTTTGGTTTGAAAAAATGTTCATGGCTTATTTTTAGCAAGCTGGAACCAATTGCCATTTTTTTCCACGGAAATATCACTTTGAATAGTGCACCCTCAAATAATGTGACCCCTTTGTGGGATTTATTTTCAGTGCTAATCGAGACCTAGCTGTAATTGGAGTAACCTCTTAACGGGCGCTGAAGATTGGGTTGCAACTCTCTGAAGTGTTTTTTTTCCCCCTTGATAAGAAACTCTTGAAGTTGTGAACATAGATTATTCCAGGACTGCATATAAAGGAGATACAGCTTTCCCTGACATACTTACCATTGTTTGATTACATTGCTTTCTTTATACAAGTAGTCCTCACTTAACAATTGGAACCAGCACCTTCATCACTAAGAGATGCAGGCATTAAATCAAACGTCATGTGAGCACAACTTGCAACTTCCTTCCCCTTTGACTTTGTTTGTCAGAAGCCAGTTAAATGGTAATCACATGACAGCAGGAACACTGTGACCATCATAAATTTGAGGACCGGTCATAAATTTCAGTGCCATTTTAAGTTCCAAGGGTCACTAAACAGGGCAGTCCTTATCTAAGGACTCCCTATATATGTGCTGTATGTATATACGGTATACCCGAATATGTGTGTGTGTACGCACGCACACATACTTATACATACATGTACCTACAAAAATACATACGTGCTATACTGTTTAGAACCTGTCAGTCATAGTTCTATGGCAAGGTAGCGCAGTTCCCAAGGAAATTTGGTGATAGTTCATTCTTTATTCAGACTGGTGAAGAACATCAATATGGGTTGATTTGCACCAAGACTAGGACATTGGCACAATGGATCATTGCAGTGGAAGCAAGTGGGAAAGACAAATTACAGGGAACTTAGAAGAAGATGTAAGCCAAGTTGGATAGCCTAGAAAGAGTGTATAAATAAATACACTTAACAAATAGGGCAATTTAAGGAGTTCTTTACTACTTTGGTCTTTTGTTGGAACATAAATTTGTTTCTTTGATAGCTGAAAACCGCTGTGGGGAAAGGCCGTGCTTTCATCCGCTACTGCTTGGTCCATCAACAGTTAGCTGAGACCTTGCAGCTCTGCTTCATGGAACCAGAAGTCACCAGGTAAGAACCTTTCCTTGCAAGTATTCGGTACCCGTTTGGAAACAGCTTGATCTCTGTATTGCACCACATCAGAGGTGGGTTCCTCCCAGTTCGGACCGGTTCGCCCGAACCGGTAGCAACCTGCTGGTGACGTCACAGAGCCGGTTCGGTCGGTGCCGGTCTGTGGACGCCGCCATCTTTTTTTGGGGGGGGGGATATTTTTTGGGGGGGGAATTTTTTTTAATTTTTTTCTTCTTCTGCGCATGCGCAGAAGCCGAGTTACTGGCACTGCGCATGCACCGCCATCTTGTTTTTGGCTTTTTGGGGGGGGATTTTTTTTGAATTTTCGGCACTGCGCATGCGCACGCAAAACACGCGTGCGCCCACAAGGTGCACCCACGCGGCGCGGGAGGAAGCAAACCGGCGGCGAGGTAAGTTAGGACCCACCCCTGTACCTCATCAACCGTATTGGAGAGTTAGGCTGATTTATTTCTGGTTCAGGTACAGAGCAGGGAAAGCTACTGTGAAATTCGGCTATCTGTGTGGTTCCACGTTGATGAGAGCTCTTCCTCCATCTGTTCTCCAGATTGCTGATTTTTAAGACCTGTAAGAAAATGCTACTGCAGTGATTTTACAAGACTTGTCATAAATCCCCTTCTATACAATTTTAAAAAAATTAAAAGGTGTAAGAATTGACAAGATTCTTGACAAGAATTGACAAATAAGGCTCCTTATTTGTTTTTGCCGCTCTTGTTTTCTTCCATTTGATGTGGAGTGCGGCGGGTGATGAGATTTTTGTTGTTGCAGAGACTATGTTAGTGAGGACACTGATACTCACCCCTTCATCTCAGCATTTCAAGTCAACTCAAATAAAGTTAGAAACCAAATTGCTTCTGAGGTTTTATGGGATGAAAAGCATGGCAGAGTGGAAATGCTCCTAGAGAATTCCCTAGCTATCTTCACAGGGTAAACTTTTTTAAAACTAAGAGGTGGGATCAGAACAAAGAGACAGCTAGTGCCAAGATAACAATTACTTTTGAATTAAATGAATTATACTTAAATGCTATTATTTAAATACAATCAAGAATGAATGAATGAATGAATGAATGAATGAATGAATGAATGAATGAATGAATGAATGAATGAATGAATGAATTTAATTTTTAGATAGGCTTTGAGAATCTCACTAAAGATTTTAGCACTATTTTTGCCCTGGGCTTTGATACAATGCTAACCCCAATTTAGAAGCGCAATCCTTGGTTGACAGAGTTAAGGGGATGGTAGATGTACGTTAACGGTCTTAGTTTCTCTTGCATTCTCAAGGTTCATGATACGTAGGTGGTCCCCCACCTTCTAAGACAGTTACATTTGTTTGGCTCTGATCCATGGTGGGAATGGAATGGAAGTAACATGGGCAGCTGGGAATTAGTATGCTCTGTGGTTTGTTCTTTGCAGTGAGTGGTACTATGCACGTAGCCCCTTCTTGGACGAAAAGCTACAGACAGACATTTTGAGTTCCCTCTATGAGTTGGATGGCATTGCCTTCCACCTGGCCCTCCACAGAAAAGATTTGGATGCTGCATGGCCCACAGTCTCAGAGTGAGTAACAAGACGCAAACCTTCCCAAATGTGAGGAACTAGAGATTCACATTTAGCCACCTCACATTGATATTTCTGAATAAGGCATCTTGGAACAATATAAGGAAACAATTCTGTGGCTTATTGTTCAGGTACCTATGTACTATGGAATGTATATTCCTCCAATCTTCAAAATGCTGCCATAAGAAGCATATATTTTTGATAGGATAGCTGCACTGGAAATTATAATCAGGTTTTAGCTATTGTGTTATTTATTTACAATATGCTTCTCTAGTATTTTTTCTTTCGTCCTTCATTATCGTTCTCCACATCTTTATAAGATTAGTTGTTCTCCATATTCAGATTCATGTACTTTTTCTGCTAGTGAACCCTCAGACTCTGTGAAACTTGCACAAACTTTTATGTGTCCTTGTGGACTGTTTGTGGTCCCTTTATGCAATAGTCTATAATGCTCCTGTGTATGCGTCCTTTCTACTCTTCTAACAGATTTAAGCCATGTCATAATCTGCAATGCTCTCTTCAGGGTAATGGTGAAGAATCTGAGATTGCTAAATAAGATTTACAGCAGCCATGATAGGAAATACCAGAAGTTGCAGTTTAGCAATTTCTGGAGGATCACAATTCAAACTGACTTCAAGTAGCTTATCTTGAGAGATCTCCTCCAGAAATGTTATGAAACAAGAGCATGGAGATTAGATGCAGAATTCAGCAGTTTCCTCCTTGATCTATTATTGTTATTTTTCCTAGAGTTTTGCCACAGTTTTCCACCAGAGCTATAAAGTACACCCAATCAGAGGATGGATTGTCTAAGGTACACAGTTTATTTATTTAACCTTTCTTCTATCATGGGCTCCAAGTGTAACCAATGACCAAGCCTCACCTGCTTACCTTCAGTAATCAGCTGTATAGTATGTGTCTTGAGGCTACACCAGTTTTTCCTCTGCCTCCTTTATACATGCAAAATGTTTCCTGCCAGAAGATACCAGCAATGATTTGGATTCTGTGATGGCAAACCTATGGCACGCGTGCCACAGGTGGCACACAGAGCCATATCTGCTGGCACGCGAGCCGTTGCCCTAGCTCAGCTCCAGCGCGCATGTGCGCACCGGTGAGCTGATTTTCGGCTCACACGGAGGCTCTGGGAGGGTGTTTTTGGCCTCCGGGGGAGCAGGGGAGGGTGTTTTTGCCCTCCCCAGGCTCCAAGAAAGCCTCTGGAGCCTGGGGAGGGCGAAAAACGGGTCCACCGGAAGTCGGGAAATGGGCCGTTTCTGGCCTCCGTAGGGGCGGGGGAGGCTGTTTTCACCCTCCCCAGGTTCGGGCTGCATGGGGGGTGGCATGCGCAAGGGGGTGGGGTGCAGGGGGGCATTGAATTATGGGTGTGGGCACGGGCGCACGGGCGCTTTCGGCACCCGAGGAAAAAAAGGTTCACCATCACTGTTTGGATTCTTGGTTCATCCCAAGATTTTTGTCATACTACTAAAAGAAAGAAACTTAGAACTTTCTGAATAACTCTCCACAAAACTGATTATGGATTCAAAGACAAAAATTCATAAATTGCTTTATAAACCTTCTGGTTGAGATGCTACCTATTCATTTTCACAATAAATAAATAATATGCATGATATATATCATATTCAAATTTAGAATTGCAGGAACAGGATTTCAAAAGTTGAAATTAGGTCACTTCTTCCATTTCCGGTAAAAGATAAAATTAAAGCCATTATTTCCAATCTGGTGTCCTACAAAAATGTTTGGAACAATTCCCACAATTCCAGATAATCCTTTTTCTTATGTGAATATAAAGGCAACCGTTTAGAAAAAGTTACAAATTCAATTTCGTAATTAAGGAAGTAATGGAGGTATTATGGCTTCTGTAATCAGTATCTCTCCTAGCCATCTTCTTTCCCATTCTGTTTTTGCAATATCAGCTTTGCAGAGTTCATCCCGAGAGAGGAAAATGAATGTTCAAGCACAGTAAGAG
Organism: Thermophis baileyi; assembly: GCA_003457575.1. NCBI lineage: Eukaryota > Metazoa > Chordata > Lepidosauria > Squamata > Dipsadidae > Thermophis > Thermophis baileyi. The sequence continues at coordinate 284,364 of QLTV01003900.1, read as the reverse complement.
TATAGGAAGTCCTCGACTTACGACCACAATTGAGCCCAAAGTTTAGGTTGCTAAGTGAGACAGTTGTTAAGTGAATCGTTGCAGTTGTTAAAGTTAGTAGCCTGATTGTTAAGGGAATCTGGCTTTCCCCATTGACTTTGCTTGTCAGAAGATCACAAAAGTTGATCACATGACCCTGGGACACTGCAACCATCATAAATATGAACCAGTTGCCAAGCACCTGAATTTTGATCACATGACCATGAGGATGCTACAATGGCTGTAAGTGTGAAAAAATGGTCATAAGTCACTTTTTTCAGTGCCTCTGTAACTGAACGGTCACTAAATGAACTGTTGTAAGTTGAGGACTACATGTACTTGCAAATTGTTCTGCAAATGCTGTGTACTTCTTTACAGCAGTTCTTAACCAAGAAGGCAGACAGACAGAACTTTATTTCTGCTCAGACAGAGAGCCAATAGAGCAAAATTGTCACAGAGTCTGATTAGACAGGTTTATTGCAAGTAAAAATGGGGATAGGTTGCAAAATCTTGGCTGTGTGTACCTTGGCCCTCATTTATCTATATTTATGTTACCCGTTGTATTTGATCCTCTTTCTTACTGGTCTTGGTTTAATGGGGAAGATGGTCATTGTTTACTTGATATTATTTTTATTCATTTATTAAACATATTTATATGGCCACCCAGACTCCAGGCAGCTTATACTGCAAAATATACCCATCTGCTCTTGATCTGCAATATCTTGGAAACATCCCTTTTTGTTCCCAGGCTTAGAGAATTCCATATACTTTGTTTATGAATCTGCACATTGTTTTGGCGACTGTAACTTGAAATCTTTGAGTATTTCTATCAGGGTAGTATCATCTTGTACCAAATATTTATTCATTTATCATAGGTTGGAAACTCAAACCAAGAACAGGGGCTTCATCAAGGAAGCACCTTCGTACACAGGAGCAGGTTCGGAATGATGGATGTTCCTGATTCAAGGGTAGATGATCCGTTGAGGCTTGGGCCGGAACAGCCATTGGAGAAATGGATTGGAGTCTGGCGAAGCAGAAAGAACAGTCTCTTGCAGATGGGTTCCCTTCTGAAACTGAATCCTTTTATGGAAAGGTATGTCCAGAGTCCACCTTCTGGCAAGGAGCAGAAGAGGGCTGATGGTGAATTGCAGGTCCCTTTGGAAAAGGAGCAGCCAGGCAACGTGTCTTCTATCCCGGGATTATGTTATCCTCAACCCACACACTGCCTCTGTAGGAAGGTAGATGGGATAACGGAAGGTGACAGCTTGCAGAAACAAGAATGCTTGAGAACGTTGATAGGGGAGATGAATGTTCTGCAGCAAAAGCTGGCCTTGCAACAAGAGGAAAACGCCTCTCTAAAGCAAACTCTTTCTAAAGAGAACCGCTCTCTAAAAGAAGAGCTGACGAAGTATGAAGAGCAACAGAAAGAGAAAATGGGTGAGCAGGAAAAACAGCAGCAGGAACTGGCCAAGGTAGTAAAAACACTCAGAGAAGCGGAATGTAAGATTGCCAGTTTGACTGGGGAATGTCAAGAGGCCTGGGCCAAGAAGGACAGTGCTGAGAAAGCTCTCAAAGAGGCAGAAAAGAGACTGAGTACTCAGGAGGCAGAGAGGAGAAAGCATCTGGCACACATGGAGGCCCAAGATTTGAGGCAACAGCAACTGATTTCTCAATGTCGGGGACTGCAGGAGAAATTAAAAGTATCTGAAAAGAGCCTGGAGAGATGGGAAGAACATGTGGCAGCCATGAAGAGCCAACATGGCCAACTGAAAACAGTCAAGGGGCTGACAGAAGAGAAATGTTGCAGGGCGATGGAAAGAGAAGACTATTCAACCATACAAGAAATAGATCCGCTTAAGGAGAAACTAGAGAGGAGTTTGGCTGAAATAAAGAATTTAGAAAAAGAGAAGGAGACTCTTATGGAAACTTTTGTGTCCCAAGAACAAAGTCTGGTGCTTTCCAAGCTTGAAATGAAAGACCTTCAGAAAGAGCTGCTGGTGTGTCAAGAGCAACTTGTCACCCACCAAGTGTCTCTGGAGAAGCAGGAAAAGGCCCTGAGGGACCATGAGAAAGCAGCCCTGAGTTTGCAAAGAGAGCTGAATGACCAATCTGCCTGCCTAAAGGAAAGCTTGGAGAAAAACACAACCCTGGAAGCCCAGTTAGAGGAAATGGCCAGGAAAAAGTTCCAGCTGGAAGCAGAAACTCTTGAGGATCAGAGGAGATGGGAAAGAACTTTGCAGACGCTCACGGGCCAGCTAAATACTTTTGAAAAAGAAGTAGTCAGGCTTCAAGAGGATAAGCAGCAGCTCCAAGCCACTCTGCAACAAGCCCTTGGAGAAAGAGAAGTCTTGGTAAAACAGACAGAAAGTACTACCGCTAGTCTGAAAGGGCAGACTCAGGAGATGGCATGGCTTCGAAACGAGCTGGAGACATTGAAGGCCACCAGCCAAACTCTACAGAAAACCCAACAGGAGAAAAGTGAGAGCATCGCTTCCACACTAAGAGAGGAGTGCCAGAAGCTGAAAAATCAAGTAGAACAGCTGCGGCTGGAGAAAACGCAAGCCACCAATATAGCAAAACAGCTGAGTGAGGAACTGGAGCAATGCTGGAAGTGGCCCACAGAAGATGCTGTTCTGCAGATAGCACCGGTTTCTTCCATCACAATGACTCACCGAGCATGTGAGAGCAAAAGCAAGGAAGCCAGGGCTCCTGTCAAGGAAAGAGGCATTGCCACAGAGGGAATAGCGAGATCACCTTTGACAATGAAAGAGATTCAGACTGAGGTGCTTCAGGATTTGGAAGGACCTGTAAAGACGGGTGACAGTGCCACACAGAGAATTGAAGTGCATGAGAAGGTAGGTGTCTATTATTCTATGACAGCCAAGGAATAGGGTACCACCAACAACCCTGAGGATGGTTCCACGTGTAATTGATATTTATCTTTTTAAATAAGATAAGACCCGTAGCAAGCCTTATACTAAAAAACTATAAGGTACTGACACGTCTTTACTAAAGGATTCCTAGATGTCATGCATTGTTAAGGATACCAATTCTGTTAGATATCACTAGGATTACTTATAGAGTGAAAACAGGGCTCAGTGGGGGATGTTTATATGTAGAAAATTAAAAGGAATTTTTGCTAGTTTTCTGGTAAATTAGCTCCTTTTGCTATGCATAGAGGTCACAGACTTTACCAGAATGGAAGAGTTTTAGGAGAGTTTTGCTGTGAAGCTGACTTGGAGATGGGGGCAATAGCCACAGTTCTCTGCATTTTGGTGGAATGAAAGTCAGCATGTAGCAATTACACGACTGAAGGATTTAAGGGTTCAAAATCAAGTCTTAATTGGCAAAAAGACTTGAGCTACTAGTACTGCTAGAACCGACGTCTTGACGATAATCCTTACTCCCGGGAGATACAGGTGTATATGCTCTCTGCCTGATAGTCACTGATCTTCTGCTGTGCTTTCTTGTCATCCTTGATTTCCCAGAGTCTAGCTGGCCATTTGGATAAAATGACAGAAGATGTCCGGCAAGCAAAAAAAATGTTAATAGCCAAGGATAAAACAATAGGCCATCTCATGGAGCAGCTGAACCGGTGAGGGCATGAACCCATTATATTTAAAGCTATATTTAGGCAACTGGCCATAGCTCAGTGACAGAGCACATGTCTTGCATTCAGAGCTCGAGGTTCAAACCATGGCATCTTCAAGTGATGCTTGAAGAAAACAACTTTGTCTAAAATATCGGAGATGTATTACTAGTCCCTGCAAACACTACCAACTGACTGTAGATCAAAAGGTGTGACTTGGCGTGAGGCCCTCCCTTATATTCCTAATCATTTGGAAACATAAAGAGCAGGGAGCTTTCTCACCAATTAAGTACTTCTCATTTTCATCCCACTTATATTTTGCAAAAGAAATTTAAAATCTCTGCGTTGATGTTTTATAAAGCTTTCTCTAATAATGCATTTTATTTGCTTTAAATGGTAAGGACACAATCACAAGTTCCGGTATAGTGAACCTGAAACTGAGGCACAGTTTCATTGGACAGTGGGCTGCTACCAGTGAAAAGAAGGCCATCTGCAATGATCAATGTAGACTAAACTAAATGATAAGTCTTGCCATGGCTACTTGCTGTTTGATTCTTGTAATGGATCCAGTGGGATCACAGAGATCACAACAATAGGCAATCAGCAGTCTAAAACACTAGAACAGGGGTCCCCAACCTTTTGGACCTCAGGGACCACCAAGGTCATAATTTTAAATCCCGCAGACCACCAAATTCATAATTTTAAGTCCCGCAGACCACTAATATGAATTTTTTTAAAAAGATAAATACATTTGTAAAATAATGATCAGAGAACTTCGATTTTATTAATATGAAATGCACCTATTTAATATAACAAAATCATAAATGCTTATTTAATTATAACAAAATCGTAAATGCTTATTTAATCATAACAAAATCACCATAATTTTAAGTCCCGCAGACCACTAATATGAATTTTTTAAAAAAGATAAATACATTTGTAAAATAATGATCAGAGAACTTCCATTTTATTAATATGAAATGCACCTATTTAATATAACAAAATTATAAATGCTTATTTAATTATAACAAAATCATAAATGCTTATTTAATCATAACAAAATCTTTAAAGGTTGTTTTACTTGTAACAAAATTATTAAAGTTAGTGTAATTATTACAAAATAATTGAAGCTGATTTGACTGTGGCTTACTGATGTTGTTGGGAAAGTCAGTCCCATATTCCAGAGCTGTAGCTGTAGTCCCTCCGCTCTCCTCCCCTCCCTTCCCACCGTTCCTTTCCTTCTTTGCTTTCTTTTTCTTCCGCTGCTTCTTTTC